>CM030360.1:208236910-208535364 GCA_017893485.1 Hemerocallis citrina | reverse complement strand
TGGACGGTTGATCACGATCGTGGTGCGAATCACGAGACAAGAGGCTCAAATTTCGAGAAAACATTATCTTGTCGTTTTGTGGGCGTGGCGTGATCTGAACCGTCTGATTGAGATCTTGCACGAATTTTGGGGAGAAAGTTGTTTTTCTCCAATTCGCAGCTCGGATGGCTAGTTGCTCGGATTTGTCGATCCGAGCTACGTGGGGGGATCTAGACGGTTGATCACGATCATGGCGCGAATCCCGAGGCGATAGTTTTTGCCATTTTCTTGCTCGGCGCAGCTGTGTTGTGATCCACTTTTCCGGTGCTATGGAGGTCTGATCGGGTCGTACGACCCCTCGTTTCAAAGCTAACTCGAAGATCTACAACTTCTCTTTAGGAGTGGGATGAAGATTCACCCTTCTTCATGGTCAAAATAGCCCTGCAACATTCTTGTCTTCATGAAGTTGAGGAGTGTTTTGGTCTTGGGGATTTTTGAAGAGGAGCTCCACTCCTAGGGGCGGAGGAGATGTGCTAGGAAGACCCTCGTAAGAGCCATGGGAAGACCCATTCAATGAGGTGAGTGCAAGGAGCAACTCTGTAGGAGAGTTTTGAGCTCCAAACTCACTTAGAAGAGGCCCGCTTTGGAGGCGAGCGGAGCGTAGGGCTTGACTCTAAGAGAAAGCCATTTGTGAAACGAGTGTGAGGAGCAACTCTAGAAGAGAGTTGTGAGCTCCGAACTCGTTGAGAAGAGGTCCGCCTTGGAGGTGAGCGGAGCGAAGAACTTGACTCTAGGAGAGAGCCATTTAGGAGATGAATTTGAGGAGAAACTCTAGGGGAGAGTTGTGAGCTCGATCTGAACCGTTGGATCTCGGCGCGGATCTCGAGGCAGGCTCGGTTCTCGAGAAAACACTATCTTGTCGTTTAGTGGCGCTGGAGCAATCTGAGCCATTCGATCGAGATCTTACACGAATTTTGGGGAGAAATTCGTTTTTCTCCAATTCGCAGCTGGGATTAGCACTTGCTCGAATTCCGAGCGGCTTGCTTGTGTGATCAGGCTCAGATCGCTTGTCGCTCGGGTTTTGGTTCCGAGGGATGTGGAGAGTCATTTGGGAGACAAGTTTGAGGAGCAACTCTAGGAGAGAGTTGTGAGCTCCGAACTCGTTGAGAGGAGGTCCGCCTTGGAGGTGAGCGGAGCGAAGCGCTTGACTCTGGGAGAGAGCCATTTGGAAGACAGGTTTGAAGAGCAACTCTAGGAGAGAGTTGTGAGCTCCGAACTCGTTGAGAAGAGGTCTGTCTTGGAGGTGAGCGGAGCAAAGCACTTGACTCTGGGAGAGAGCCATTTGTGAGACGAGTGTGAGGAGAAACTCTAGGAGAGAGTTGTGCTCCGAACTCATTGAGAAGAGGTCCGCTTTGGAGGCGAGCGAAGTGAAAAGCTCGGCTCTGGGAGAGAGCCATTTGTGAGACGAGTGTGAGGAGGAACTCTAGGAGAGAGTTGTGCTCCGAACTCGTTGAGAAGAGGTCCGCTTTGGAGGCGAGCAGAGTGAAGAGCTCAGCTCTGGGAGAGAGCCATTTGTGAGACGAGTGTGAGGAGGAACTCTAGGAGAGAGTTGTGCTCCGAACTTGCTGTTTAAGTGAGAGAATCAACGGTTGTGGGAGCAGTTCCGAATGGCGAACCACTTCTAACTCGCTTAAGAGCAAGTTATTTGAAGCGGAATTGAGCCAAGTGTTGGACTCCGAACTCGTCGTTAGAGGGATTCTGAGTCTTGAAACTCGGCGGGCCTTTCTGTTCGTTTGTAGGCTCCTCAGGGGGGAAGCTCGGCCCCCTCTTTTTGGACAAACTTGGTCAGGTGTCCCCGCTGTATGAGTTCTTCGATCTCCTCCTTGAGAGCCCGACAATCATCCGTGTCGTGGCCGTGGTCCCTATGAAAGCGGCACCACTTATCCTTGTTCCTCTTCTTGCCAGGTGTATTCATTCTAGGGGGAGCACGGAGTAGCCCTTCCTTGTCCACCTCCATAAGAACTTCTGATATATTAGCAATGAGGGGGGTGAACTTCTCAAAACGAGGAGTCGGGCGACGCTGGCCATTGTCGTCCCTCTAGGATTTTTGGGACCCCCTTTTGCTCGTATATCCCGGAAGATGGTTCCTCAAGAGTAGGGGGGTTGAGAGCCTCTTCCGCTCGTATGTACTTCTCCACCCTAAGTAGGAGTTCTGAGAAGTCCCGAGGAGGCTTCTTGGCAAGGGACGCCCTGAGGTTGGCATTAGTGACGTTGCGCTTGAATGCGACGGAGGCTACTGATTGGTTGAGGGAGGGAATGGACCGGGCTTCGGCGGTGAAGCGCCGAACGTAATCCCTTAGGCGTTCACCCTTTTCTTGGTTGAGGGTCACCAGAGATACACGTGTTTTCTCGGCCCGGCGGCTACTCACGAAATGAGTAAAGAAGAGCCCTTCGAACTGATCGAATGAGAAGATGGAGGACGGGGCGAGGCGAGAGTACCATTCTCTCGCAGACCCCTTCAGCATGGCAGGGAAGATCTTGCAGAGGAGGACGTATAAAGCATGGTGGATCATCATGAGAGTTTTGAAACTCTCTATGTGATCCGCGGGGTCCGACTCCCTGGTATACGACTCGAAGTGAGGCGGCTTAAAGTTCTCTGGGATGGGGGCCTCCATGATGGTGCGGGAGAATGGGTGTCTGCTCGGGCGGAGGTTTATCACCCGTTGCTCTTCTTCCCTGTCCATTCGGCCAAGGCGCCTCTCCATCTTGTGGAGACGGCGGTAGACTGAGTCTTTTCTTTGATCATACCGTGCCGAGCCCCGGGACTCATCTTTGTACGAGGGTGGACTGGGGCTGCGGCGATGGTAGCTTGGAGATGGACGAGGACCGGGAGTGTGAAGGCGGTGGCTCCTAGCTGGCTCATGAGTAGGTGGCCTCTGGTCGTTCTTTGGGGCGATATTGAGGGCCTGTAAGACTGTCGCTTGGAAGTCTTGAAGATCTGCCCTTGTGACTGGTGCCTCTCCAGCTTGGCGGTCCCTATGTGTGGCTCGGCTTACTGGAGAATGAGTTCTCCGCCGATGACGCTGAGGGGACTCCCTTCGCCTCCTCGGGGGAGGGGATCTTCTGTAGTCTCGGCGATGAGGAGATCGCTCATTCGAACGTTGTTGGTGGGAGGCCCCCTCTCGGGCCCGCCTTTCATCCAAACGGCGGCGAAGATCCTCATCCTTCTGCCGATTGAAGATGGTATTGCAAAGGTCGGAAGCTCGGGGATTGTGGGATGCCATAGAATCGGAAGAGAGGTTGTGTATTGAGATGCGGTCCTGATGAAGAGGTTGCTTCTGAGGATTGGGATGCGAGCCCCCCGCACCGGCATTCTGAGGCCCGGTTGGACCCCGAGGGGGTTGGAAATTCTGAATAGGAGGTTGGTCCTGCTGGAGAGGGTCCACAGCTTGAGGAGGAAGTTGCCCCTGCTGCTGAATGGGCTGGAGGGGGACTTCATGTTGTTGGTCAACGGGATTGGGTCCACGGTTAGACCTTTTGGATCTTACTTTCCTTGGAGGCATGGCTGGAGAAGATCTGATCTTCGGGAAGAGGAATGGTTGCTACTCGTTGTTTCCCACAGACGGCGCCAATCTGTTACCGCTAAATCTGGTGTGGGGGTAAACAGACAATATTTGTGGATTCTTGGGAAAACTGAATAGCAAACCTGAAACCTGTTCCGCCGGAGTTTGGCCCTTGACTCCTGCTGTTCACCTGCAAAAAGTGCGAGACACCGGGGTTGATCCCGGCGACGCACCCTCCGACGCTCAAGTCAGTAATCAGGAACGATTATGAGAGAGCGTAAATTGGCAAAAGATTGATTACCTCTTAATGACGGTGGATGGGGGGTATTTATAGTCGCCTTAGGGATCAGATTAGGAATGTAATCCCTGTGATCATATTTAGGAATGTAATCCCTAATTCCCACTGAAAGGATAGATGTGAATCAGGGTCGTTAATTAGGACTAATCAGGAACCCTAATTCTATCTTGCTGGATTGGGTTCATTTCGGGTTGGGACCCGTACCCAGTTGAGGTGGATCCGTTCGTGGGTTATTGGGTCTTGAAGAAATACCTAATTCCCATTTCAGACCCGTTTGTAGGTGAAATTACCGTTTTACCCCTGAGTTTTAAGATTCATGTCCGATTTGAACGGCCCCGATTTAATCCTATTTTTAGCCATATCAATAATATTAGAGATTTTTTTAGAAAATATTTGCAAATACATGGCACCCTCCAAACTATTTATAAAAGTAGGACCGTTGGAAGAAAATTTTCAAGACAGACCCTAACTTTAAGGATATTTACACAATACTAAAACGAAAAATTTACATATCTCACTACCCTATTTAAAAACTGGATATTTCAAAAAAAATAAAGAAATTAAGATTAAAAAAATCTTTTAAAATTTAAAATTAGATACGTTGATAGAATATTAACAGAAAGAAAGTATAGATAGGGAAATATCAGAATATTTGTTAATAACAAGAAAAATAACTAATAAACTACCCAAGAAAATACAAAACGAGATAGCATACAAAGTATTAGATTACAGATTCGAAGAAGCAAGTTGGTTTTACCAACACCTACTAGCATACAAAATATTAGGCTAAGTTTGGCCAACGGAGCAGTAGGATTAAATCGAAATATAGGACTAGAAATTTATATGATAAACATACAAGAGTTGAAAGGAGATTGCAATAGTCGTGAGTTTGTAGGAATTATAAGGAAGATTTAAAAATCATGAATAAGAACATAAAAGAATTATGTAGGTATATAACTGATGACACAGAGGAAGATTTGGGCATAACGGAAGAATGTATGAAGGAGTTAGAAGTCATAACAAAACTTAATATAAATATTTTAGAAATAGAATATTTAATGGCAAATCTCAATTTAGCAGAAGTAGAGGAAGCCTAAAAAAACCTAGATATAACGAATGAAGAAATAAAAATGGATCAAGATAAAGAAAAAATTATAGTAAAACCTACAGAAACTCAAACCGACATGTACGAAATCTTAAGGCCACCACCTAACAAAAGACCTTATCAATTACCATGGACATGTCAAAACAAAAAAAAATAATAAATTAGGAAGAGACAAATAAAAAGAAACCCAAAAATATTAACTTGCAGAACACTACGAAGAAGGAATAGCAGGAAATGGAGAATAGCTAGATCTAGACTGAGTAAAAGACGTAGATAGAACAATAAAATAATTGGTAAAGGCCTCACCAATAGTAGGATTTAGGCAAAATCTTTCAGGAAATGCATTTGAGAAATTTATAGAAGCCACCTTTATAGGAGTAGTAGCAAAATGGTGGAACGGACTAAAGGAATAAGAGAGAAATACTATAAGAAAATCAAGACCAACTGATGATAAAGGAACTGAAGAAACATCAGCACAACGAACCTTAGGTCTGAAAGAAATAATTACAAATTACGAAATAGCAATAAGAACAGAAATCAGTGTCTACGATAAAGGAGAAAAACACACTATATACAAAAAAAATCAAGCAAGATGGAGACTAGAAACTCAAAAATATGTGACATGTGTTATTTTGACAACTATACTTGTGAATTTCGAGAATATTTTCGAGATAGTTATTATACAAAAGAAGAACGAAGTCCAATCTTGAACTCATTCTTTCTAAAACTACCTGATTCATTGAGTATAAACATATATAGTGCATACATAAGTGAGAAAGTAAAACCATAAGTAGATACTTTAGGATATAGAACACAATCTGTAAAAGATTATAGGGATAAAGTATGCCAAGATGCTAGAGCAACAATGAAAATACTACAGAACTTATAAACAAAGAATTTGTTGTGAGGAAGCTAGACCGCATCATTAAGGATGCAATAATAACTATAATTATAAAAAGAAGTACAATCTATAAATACACTCATGGAAATATACTTAATGGATGATATAATAAAATCAAGTACACAAAATGCCTTAATAGGAATAATACAAGGAAACCTAATGTACCAAAAGATAAAATTTACAATAAAACATAATTTCTCTATAAGCATGGCAGAAGAAAATAAAGATAAAAGTCTAGTAATGTATCACAAATTATCTGAAATATAAATGATAGAATAAAGCAAAGTTATGAGTATACACATAAGAAATATTTATGCGTTCACTAGTAAGCATGAGTGAAAAATAGAAATACAAATAGTTTTAAAATAGAGCCGCTATTCAGCAAAATCATAAGATACAAACGAGCTAGAGAAAACCCTGAAATGACTATACCAAATTATATAGAATTCAACTTTAATAAGGCAAAAGAAATTGTAAAAGGAAAAGCACCACAAATAATGTTCGGAAAGAGATCACTATCAATAAGAAACAAACAATAAGCATTGGAATTAATACCAATAATAAATACATTAGAACACCAAAACAATAACAAATTTAAAATAGAAATAGAATATTATGACAATGGAAAATGAAATAAACAAGTAGTCTTAGTAGATACAGGAGCTACTAATTCACATATTAAACAAACAAATATAAAAAACAACTGAATTAATGTCATTGGAAAACTCATATTACTACCAAGACTATTACAAAAATAGACATCCAATTGTACATAAAATAATATTGCCACTAAGGATAAATGGAAGAAATGAAATGCTATTAAACTTACACGTAGACCCAGAACACTATGTTAATGAAATATTATTAGGAACTGACTTCCTTACATCAATACAACCGTACTCAATTCAAGAGGGAAAAATCACAATAACAGTAAACAATGAAAGTATAGTAATAAATAGAATATTGGACAAATGAATCCATTAAGAGCAACAAAAAACACATTATACATACTAACAAAATATGTTTACGAAGGATACAAATCAAGAAACTATCATAGTCTAATAGACACCGGAGCAGTCACTAGCTTATGCCGCGAAAATATACTTTCAAAATGGGAACAAGATGAATATAATAAAAAAACAATAATTGGATTAACTGGACAAACTATCATACTTGATAAGTATCAACAAAATGTTAATATACAAATAGGAAATTACATACTAAAAATACCAATAATATACCAGTTTGATGGTATGAATAATGATGTGCTCTTAGGAAATGACTTTTTCCAACAATATTATCCCATAACCATATCACATAAATCAGTTGTATTTACGACACCTTGTAGACACCAAGCAATAACAATTAGAATAACTCAACCTTAACTAGAACCGACCTGCCACACATCAGAGTTTCTTCAACATAGTGTGGTGAATATCAATATTTACCAAACAAAACTTTAATACAACAAGTCAAAGAAACAACTACAAAAGAAATTTTACAAAAACAATTAGGAGATTTGTGCGGAGAAGACCCCTTGGCAAAATGGGACTTAAGTAAACCCACATCACATATAGAGTTAATAGATAAGAACAAAATAATAAAAATTAAAGCTATAAGGCACATTCCAACAGATCTAGAAGAGTTCAAAATACATATAAAAGAATTAATGAAAAATAATTACATAAGAAAATCACAAAGTCCACATTCATCACCAGCATTCATAATAAGAAAACATTCAGAAGAAAAAAGGTAAATCTCGAATGGTGGTAAATTATAAGTGACTAAATAAAATTACTAAGAGATTGGAAATCCACTACCATATATGCAAATACTACTTAACACAGTAAGAACAAGAAAAATATATTCGAAATTCAATTGTAAATCATGATTTTACCATGTAAAACTAACAAAAAACTCAAAACAGTTAACAGCATTTAGCACACCCCAAGGATTTTATGAATGGATGTATTACCATTCGGATATAAAAACAGTCCATAAATATTTCAAGAATATATGGATAAGATATTTAAAAAATACAACAACTTTATATTAGTATATATAGATGATATTCTAATAGGATTCGAAAACGAAGAACAGCATAAAGAGCATCTACTAAAATTCTTAGAAATAGTCAAAAATACAGGTATTATACTATCAAAAAAAAATAGAATTGTTCAAAACTGAGATAGAATTCTTATGAACAAAATTATCACATGAAAGAATAGAACTGCAGTCACATATAGCAGAAAAAATAAAGACACTTCCTAATGTCCTAAAAGAAAAAAAAGAAGTACAATCTATAATCGGGTTACTAAATCAAACAAGAGGATGCATACCAAATTTATCAGCAAAAACAAATTGGTTACAACAAAAACTAAAAAAGTTTAACAAATGAAAATGGACCCTGGAGGTTGAAGAAAAGTTTAAAATATTAAAACAACAAACTTCAAAATTAAATAAGCTAAGATTACATGTTAAAGAATGTTCATGGATAATAGAAACAGATGCATATAAAAATAATGGGGAGCTGTATTAAAATTCATTGAAATAGGTGAAGAAGAGTAAAAATTAGCCAGATATATTAGTGGATCATTCACACAGACCCAACAAAATTACTACATAAATGAAAAAGAACTACTAGCAATCTTTAAAGCTATAAAAAAGTTTTAGTTATTCATAATACATACAAAATTCACAGTAAGAACATACAATACACAAGCAAAGAGTTGGATTAACAAAATAATAGACCCAACTATAGTAAATAAAATGTTGATAAGATGGTAAATGGAGTTAGCACATTACGACTTCTCAACAAACAATATAAAAGAAAAAGATAACATCCTAGCAGATTTCTTATCAAGAAGCTAACAATTTTATTTTTACATGATGGAAAATAGAGTCCAGCATATAGAATATGATATAGTCTACCTAAAGGAGAATGTGGAGCAATTAAAATGAGCATTTAACCAACTATAGCTGCAAATATATGGTCTTCAAAGTATATTTTACCAACATATAAATGCAGATCATATTGAAAAATGAGCGAAGGGAGTGAACCTATTAACCCACAAAATACAAGTGAGATCACAAAAATAGCCACAAAAGAGGGAAACTCCACATCCATACAACCTACTACCTACAAAGAGAGTTTACTCTCTGATCGTCCAAAATACTCCAAGAAAGATTTATTTTTATAATATATTGAGAAATTATGCCATACCACTCAAGTCAACCAATTTATCAAGATTATTTCTCAACAACATATGAACAAAGCGATCATACTACCAAGAGCAAATCCAAAAGCAGTGAGAGTATTGTTCGAAAGAGGACTTAACCACTGCATATACCCATCTCGAGAATGTGAAGAACTTAGCCAGTTACCAAAAAAAGTATATAAAGCTGCTAAAAGTTATTTTAATTCTTAAGTCTATAGTAAAATCAATATGGGTCCTTAGATATTAAGGGCATTCTCATTATTTTATATTTTAGTCTTACAAAGGCATCCAAAATATATGTCCGGGTATTTTCAACTATTCCAAAATTCCTTGAAGATGATGAGGAACTACCAGCTGAACATATTATAAATATAAGGATGACTACACAAATCCTGTTTGGAGCAACCAATATTATACCATATAAAAATGAAGAATTTGAAAAACTGTTCCCAGAAAGAAGAGCTACGGGATTTAGAACAATATATTATGAACTGAAGGACATACAAAATAGAGACGATAACATATGGATCTATGATAGCCCAGACCCACAAAAATTAATGATTTACAATATAGCAAAAATTAAACAACCACAGTCAAAGAAAGAAGTATTTGACAGCTGGTATCGAATTCTGCATAAAGGAGTCATGACAATGACAGAACAGACATCTATCCACTACTGTAGATTGATGAGGATGGAACTACAGCATGAATGCGGACAATGCAGAAAAGAACAAGAGAAGGTTGACGAAGAGCTATTTCTGATGTGAAGCACATGAAGATGTTGTCTAGAAAAGAATCTTCAATGTAAGCAGTGACGTAATTGGCTCACTTATTTATCTATGATGTAAGCAATGATGTAATGAGAATAATAATTATAACTGATGTAAAGCAATCACTTCTTCTATAAAAGGAGAGGCTAGGTAAGGGAGAGAGGGAGAACATTTTAGAAGGAAGAAATTCCATATAAGTTTGTAAGAAGAGTCTGTAAGGAGATTGAGTGGAATACAAATTATCTTTCCACGAGTTCTGCTACAAGATCTTATACAAAATAAGGTATGGAAAACTAATTTTTTCTTAATTAGGGAGAGTTTCGTAAGGCTCTACCTGAATGATCTTGCAAAAAGACTCATTTGTAACATTCTATAGTTAGTTTGTACACCTAGTAGCAGGAAACGAGCTAGGTTATGGTTGCCTGTATCGAAGTGCTACTAGTTGTTCCAGACGTATCTCTAGGATGAAGCTCTCTTGAGAGCATAGTAATCCTGAGATGGGAGGAATGTAAAAGGAGCACTGAAATCGGGGTCCATACCAAAGGTATTTTATCAACTGGTAGTAATTGGTACAGAGCAGCTCGAAGATGTTTAACTAGGTCGGAAGCATGATGAGCCGTTTTGTTTTGATTTTTTAGGGTATCCTTAAAAATCTCTCTCTCCTCCTGATTTTATAATTATTGTTGCTAAATAGGACTAATGGATACTAATAATTTCAGTATGGCCTCAGAATTTTTGAATTAATGATTAATTATCAAGGAAGTGATAGAATGCTAGTTTTTATATTTATTATCCTCTTAAAGTAACAAGCATGAATGATATTATGAATTCAAATTATTCTTCTTTAGTGTACAACGAGTAATAGTTATAACAATAAATCAAATAAATCCTGGAGAGACTAGTAATATAAATGTCGAAATAATTGATGATCTAACTTTTTATGAAAGATCTTTATTATTTTATGATAATGGTGTATTTAGCAGTTATATCTGAAGCCCTACAACAGCATATAGACAATTTCTAGAAGAAAATGAACATATTGAAGAAGAAAATAGACAAATAGAAGAACTCGAAGAACCCCTTTATGATGGTAATATTGAAATATCTGAGACAGAATCAGAATCTATGGGAGATTTTGAAGACATGTTTGATTACTTTTTTGAGACAGACAATATACATTATTCCGAAGAATATTATTTTACAGAAAACTATCATCTTTGAAATTTTTTGATCCTTTTAAAGTTTTTTTGATACTCTCTGTAATTATATTTTCAGGAAATTTCACGCATCGCACCCCAGTTTGGTATCAGAGCCTCGTTTTTAAGTAAGAAATTCTTACCTGGTTTTTTCAAAATTTAGCAAAATATTTAGTACAATTTAAGTAGTTAAAAAATTAATTAGATAAGATAAATAGAATATATTACAAAAACAAACTTTAATTTTGCAGAAAGATCGCACATCCTATAGAAAAATCTATAGGATAATAAGCATAGAATATTAATTAAAAACTATCCCTTAATTGCAAATATTTTGGTCATTGTCCTCTTTTTTGCAAATATTTTCAAAATTAGTCATAAAAAACAATTAATTCTGTGAATCGGCTATTAAAAACAGTCGGCTTGATGTGCAGATTTTTTTTATTATATGCCACTTTTTAAAAATATTTGCACTTTTAGGACAGTTGTCAAAGTATTTGCGTTTGTGGACTCAACAACTAATTTCGTCATTCCCAACGACGAGTTTAGTTGTTTCATGCTCGTCATTGGGACACGGCGAGTTTAGTGTTTTTTTTTTTTGAGAAACTCGCTATTCCCAATGGCAAGTTTAGTTCAAAACATATCAATGAAGACTCGATGTTCCCAGCGGCGATGACACTTATACTAGACTCGATGTTGGTAACAACGAGTTTAGCTCAATTTTTTCAATGAAGACTCGTTATTCCCAACGGCGAGGACATTTACGCTAGACTCGCTGTTGGGAACGACGAGTTCAGTTTAAAAAAAAAAATCCTATGGAGTTTTTAAAAAATTCACTAAGTCCAGCAGAATGTTTCACTCTCTGTGAAACTTCCTACATCCTCGCCGTTCCCAACAACGAGTCTAGCATAAATGTCCACGTCATTGGGAACGGCGAGTCTTCTTTCAAAATTTTGAACTAAACTCGTTGTTCCCAACAGCGAGTCTAGTATAAATGTCCTCGCCGTTGGGAACGACGAGTCTTCATTGAAAATTTTGAACTGAACTCGCCGTTGGGAACGACGAGTTTTTCAAAAAATTAGCACTGAACTCGCTGTGTCCCAACAGCGAGCATGAAACAACTAAACTCGTCGTTGGGAACGCCGAGTTTAGTTGTTGAGTCTACGAGCACAAATACTTTAGCAACTATCCTCTTTCTGCAAATATTTTCAAAAAGTGTCATGTTAAAAAAAATTGATGTGCAAGAGACCTTTTTTATAAATGACGAACCTGACTAAAATGACATTTTAAGCCAGCCGTACAAGTAACTCATTACATTTCTACAAGCCTCATCACTATATTTCTCTCTTTTTTTCCTTTTTTGTGTGTGTGTGTGTGTGTGTGTGTGTGTGTGTGTGTGTGTGTGTGTGTAACAAGCGAAAATATATACAAAGTAGGGATTTTTTTATAAGACACTTTCTGAAAATATTTGCAGAAAGAGGACAATTGCCAAAGTATTTGTGCTTTAAGACTCAACAACTAAACTTGTCATTCTCAATGGCGAGTTTAGTTGTTTCATGCTCGCCGTTGGGATACGGCGAGTCTAGTACTAATTTTTTGGGAAACTCGCTGTTCCCAATGGCGAGTTCAGTTCAGAATTTTCAATGAAGACACGCTGTTCCCAATGGCGAGGACATTTATACTAGACTCGTTATTGGGAACATCGAGTTTAGTTCAAATTTTTCAATGAAGACTCGCTACTCCCAACGGCGAGGACATTTACACTAGACTCGCTGTTGGGAACGATAAGTTTAGTTTTAAAAAAATTATATGAAGTTTTTTTTTTGAAAATTCACTAAGTATAACAGAATGTTTTACTCTCTGTGAAATTTCCTACATCCTCGCCGTTCCCAACAGGAGTCTAGTATAAATGTCCTCGCCATTAGGAACGGCTGGTCTTTTTTCAAAATTTCTAACTAAACTCGCTGTTCCCAACAACGAGTCTTGTATAAATGTCATCGCCATTGGGAACAGACTCGCCGTGTCCCAACGACGAGCATGAAACAACTAAACTTGCCGTTAGGAACGAAGAGTTTAGTTTTGAGTCCATGAGCGCAAATACTTTAGCAATTGTCCTATTTCTGCAAAAAAATTCAGAAAATGTCTTATAAAAAAAATTAATTCCAAAGTAGGTGGAGTGATAAGGAGTTTTAAGAGTGGGGTATTGTACTAGGAGGAAGGATGAGATTGTGTAACCTCAAATTGGGATGAAGCCATGAAGGGGTACAGAGCACATGTCGTCTACCTCAACCTCAACGTATCTGAATAAGATGTTCAAAACTTATCCACCGCCTCTCTTATCTTAGATCATAGCATCCAATGCGAGGTGAGTTAGGGATAAAACATCCAACACGGGATTATAAATTTCAACGAAGATCGAAATTTGGATATTTTGGTGTCATCCAACTTTGGTTTATTGTTTGATAACACTAAAATGTAAGATTATTGTTATAAGGCTGCCAAGGGAAAAAATCTTGATTTATGATTGAGTGATGCTACACCTACTATCAAATTTGATACCTTTTTTTAGTTACTATCTTATCTTAGGTGGCATACTACTGATATGGGGTAAGTGACGTGGCCCCATTTGGACCACCAGATCTCTTCAGACTTCACTCCCCTGTGATCATCTAGTCAAACGAGCTTCAGCCCATTCAGGCCCACGGGTGAACGGGTCCTACCCGGTCGGTTAGGGTCTCAGACTCGTTTACCCCTGCCTATAAATACCAGACCCCCTCCTCAGTTCTGAAGGTAATAGACTTTTCCCCACCTGAACCATAGCTACTGTTGCTTTCTCAGTGACTGACTAGATCGTCGGAGGGCCTGTCGCCGGGACTTCTCCCGGTGTTTCTAGGCAGTGTGTAGGTACAAAAGGCCGAGCCAAGCTACTGGATCCAAGCAGAGCATCAAAGATTCGAGCCGAGCTACTCCCGAGCCGGTCCTACTCCCCAGGTTCGGACCGATGCCAGTACCACAGTTTCCTCTTCATAAATTACAAGAACTCACCCCTGTTGCCCCCACACCCCAAAAACAGACAACATTAGGTTGCCGCCGTCTGTGGGAACCCATGTACTGTTGCCCGTCCGAGCCCAGCCAGGAACTTCATCCCAAGTCCGAGCTCTCCCATGGCTCCCAAAGCCAGAAGGGTCGTCACATCGGCACGACATCCGAACCCCCCACATCACAGCCGTGCAGACGCCTAGGGTTCCAATCGACCATGGGTCCACGACGCGGCTGGATGCGGGCCAGGTGCTTCTCACTCGAACGTGACCGATTTGCGGCGCGTCATTCCGAATCGACAGGCCAGTCGCACAAGGGGAGAGGCTACTTCCAACTCGGTCTCGAACCATCCTAGACGGCTGTCCTTAGAGCGCGATCCAGAACACAGCCGCTTGCCCCGTGGACTTCCGCCCCCTCAGGACCTGGTGGGGCAAGCACCCGTCACGAGAGCCGAGTTCCAAAATTTTCGGGACGAGGTCCTCCGAGCAATCTGAGGCGTCCAGGGAACCGAGGCCCGCAACAGCTCTGATCCTCGGTCAGGAGCAAGGGGCGGCAAATCTTACGTATCGGGCCGCCCCCGGGAACAGGTAGACGTCGTCCTCCAGCGTTTACAGGAGATGGAGAACCGCCTTGCCCGTCTCAGCGAGGGCGGACCAATGCAGGGTCATGGTCATCGGCCAATCGGACCCCCATTCTCCACCAAAATCTTGGAAGCCGAGATCCCCCGAAATTTTATGCCTCCCCAATTCGAGATCTACAATGGCGAGGGTGATCCCGCTGATCACATGGAGGGGTTCAAGACCCTCATGATGATTCATAGCGCTGCGAATCCCCTCCTTTGTCATGCCTTTCCTGCTAACCTTCGTGGTCCGGCTCGGGAATGGTTCTCAAAGCTCACCCTCGTCTCCGTCTTTGCGTTCGACCAGTGGGAAGCAAACTTCCTAGCCACTTCGTGACCAGCAGAAAGGTTGAGAAGATGAGCGCGTCCCTTCTAGTCCTCAGGCAGAAAGAAGGGGAGTCACTCTGCGATTTCGTTTGGAGGTTCACCACCGAGACGAGGTCCGTGCCCTCCTTGACGTGGGCGTCGCTTCAGCGGCTTTCCGGCACAACGTTAGGCAGGGTCAGCTGAAAGCTTTATTGGCCAAAAAACCACCCGTTGGCTTTCCTGATCTCCTTAACAGGGTCGAGAAGTACATACGAGCGGAGGAGGCAGTAAATCCGGAGGGAACCAAAGAAGCCACTGCCAAGGGGAAGCAGAAGGCCGAAGACGTCAAGTCCATCAAGAAAACCGCAAAAGAGACAGCCAGTCTCAAGAGGGTCTCTCCGGTCCCCCGATTCGAGAGGTATACACCACTAACCCAGAATGTCTCGGCAATCCTGATGGAGATCGAGGATAAAGGGATCGTCCGACTCCCTCCCCGACCGAGCAACTAAAGGCAATCAGGGCCTTTAGCGACTCCTAGCTCATGGTCAATAAGATCACCGGGGAGTACGAGGCCCGTAATGCTCGGATGGTCCGATATTTGGCGGTAGTCCACCAACTCCCGGCATCCTTCGACTTCTCTTTGATGGAACGAAACCCTAGGGAGCAAAATGCTGAGGCTGATTCCCTGTCAAAACTGGCCTCGTCATCCTTCGAAGGGCTAGACAACACCATCCTATTCGAAGTCCTACTCCGTCCCAGCATTGACCTCCCAGAAGTCCTCTGCCTCGCCACCGAACCCCAGCCAGACAACTTGATGACTCCCATCATGAAGTTTCTGGCCGAGGGCGATCTTCCTCAAGATCGGGCCGAGGATAGAAGGACCCGAGTCCGTTCAGAAAGGTTCATCATAATCAACGAGATGCTTTTCAAACGCTCGTACACAACAACGGACGGCAGACCCTATCTTCGCTGCCTGGCCCCCGACGAGGCTAAGTACGCTCTGAAGGAATTACATAAGGGATTCGGGAGGTGTCACATGGGAAGCAGGTTGCTCACAAGAAAAGCTCTAAACCACGGGTACTACTGGCCGACCATGTTACAAGATGCCCAGGACCTCGCCAAAAGATGCGGCCCTTGCCAAAGATTTTCCTCGGTAAAAAGGCTTCCACAAGCGATCCTCCGTTCCCTGGCAAGTCCGACCCCATTTGCCACGTGGGGGATGGATTTGGTCGGCCCTTTCCCAAAAGCAACGGGCCAAAGAAAGTTCATCGTGGTGGCCATCGAATACTTTACCAAATGGATCGAGGCTGAGCCTCTGGCCACAATCACAAAGCATCAAACCCAGCAATTCTTCTGGAAGAACATCATCTGCCGGTTCGGGATCCCCCAGGTACTTATCACAGACAACGGGACCCAGTTCGCAGGCCAGAACTTTTGGAAATTCTGCAAAGACATCGGCGTTCAGCAACGCTTCTCATCGATATGTCACCCCCAGTCAAACGGCCAGGCCGAGAGCGCGAATCATCAAATCCTTGATGGCCTCAAGAAGCGGTTGGATAATTCATCAAAGGGGCTGTGGGTCGATGAGTTGCCAAGCGTCCTCTGGGCGCACTGGACGACGAAGAGAATCCCCACGGGTGAGTCACCTTTCAACCTAACCTACGGCACAGAGGCGGTTATCCGCCTAGAGATCGGGCTCCCTTCACCCAGGATCATGGCCTTCGGCGAGAAGAACAACTCAACGGGCCTCAGAGCCAACTTGGATCTAATCGACAAGGTCAGGAAAAAATATGCCATCAAAAGAAGCATATAACAACAACGGATCGAGAAGTTTTACAACAAGAAGGTCCGCCCCACCAACATCAAGCTTGGTGACCTCGTGCTCTGGAAATTAGCGGTGTCCGGCCCCGGTAAAAAGAGAAAATTGGCCCCTAATTGGGATGGTCCGTATAACGTATCCGAAGTGGTATGTCCTGGCACGTACCGATTCACAGACCTGGGGGGCAGGATCATAAAGAGGCCCTGGAATGCAGAATATCTCATCAAGTTTCTTGAAGGGGACGACTAAACTCCTCGTGTAACAGAAACTCATGTAATCGGCACCACGTGCCCCGTTTTTTTTTGTAAATAAAAAATGTAACTTTGTTTCTTTCCTTTCGTGTTCTAACTATGCACGGAAATTCAGCATTGACCTCGAGCCATACCCTAGCTTCCCAAGCTTTTGGGTTAGGCGCTCGGCAATGACCCCGAACCACATCCTAACTCTTTCAGAGTAGAGGAGCTCGACATTCGACATTGACCCCGAACCACAACCTAACTCTTTTTCAGAGCACAGGAGCTCGACATTCGGCATTGGCCTCGAGCCATACCCTAACTTCCTCAAGCTTTTGGGTTGGGCGCTCAGCAATGACCCCGAACCACATCCTAACTCTTTCAGAGTACAGGAGCTCGACATTCGGCATTGACGTCGAGCCATACCCTAGCTTCCTCAAGCTTTTGGGTTAGGCGCTCGGCAATAACCCCAAACCACATCATAACTCTTTCAGAGTACAGGAGCTCGACATTCGGCATTGACCTCGAGCCATACCCTAGCTTCCTCAAGCTTTTGGGCTAGGCGTTCGGCAATGACCCCGAACCACATCCTAACTCTTTCAGAGTACAGGAGCTCGACATTCGGCATTGACCTCGAGCCATACCCTAGCCCTCACGCTTTTGGGCTAGGTGCTCGGCAATGACCCCGAACCACATCCTAACTCTTTCAGAGTACAGAAGCTCGATATTCGGCATTGACCTCGAGCCATACCCTAGCTTTCTCAAGTTTTATAGGCTAGACGCTCGGCAATGACCCTGAACCACCAACTTTCTTACAAGACGGGCCCGACACTCGACTTGCAATGCACACGGCGTCCTAATCACTTACAAAATAGGAGGGATGGAAAAATCAATTTTTATTCATCACAAGCACCTTGAATGACCACAGTACAAGGAAAGTTATTACAACGCTTCCGCTAACCTCAACCTAAGTGTTTCCCTCGGGACTTTTTTGGCCAACACAGACCATGTCGAGCCCCACCGAGTAGGTACGTCCCCCGACGTGCTCGTCTGGCACCATTGGCACCGCTAGTGTAGACGTCCCGGCAACGGAGCTCTACGCATCAGTGGGCCTCACCATCTCCAGATAGAGGGTCGGCGAAGAACCCAAAACGGAGGGCTCCTCCCCCAGGATGGCCGAACCGAGACCGACCTGTGCCTAGCATAACTTTCAACCTCCGAATCTCCAGCTCCTTTTCAACCACAACCTCACGAAGAACGGACTCGGAGGTCTGTCACCTGGTGGAAGCATCAGATATTGACCAGTTCGTCTCGGCACTCCTCCAGTCCTGATCGGCTATAGCCTTCTTCAGGCGTGCCGCCTCTAAACTGAGCTCCTTGGACTTGTTCATAAAATAACTTACCGCGACTTCTCGATCGTGGGCCTGCTTGCAATAGCGGATCAAGACACTCTCCTTGGACTCTAGCCTATTCCGAAGTCGTCGGACCTTGGCATAACTGAGGTCGGCGCCCAGGGTCTCGTTCATCTGGCAAAAAGGGGAGGAAACGACAATTCACTAAAAAAGCTCGCCAAAAACAACAAGTCATAGAAGGTCGGCCAAAAACATGATTGTATTAATTCAAAAATTAGTTACAAAAGGCGGTGGCCAGTCTGCGTTCGGCAAATACAAGAAGAAAAAGAATTTAAACTACTGCAGAGGGGGGATCTGCACCTCTTCGTCGGCCGTCGCACCCCCATCTCCTTCTCCAAGTGGGGTGGTCCCTCGGAGCTTCATCTCCCTCGCCATCGGGGTTAGCGGATGCACGGGGGGATCCCACCCGTAGTGGAGATGGTCGATCTTCGCCTCGGGGTAAAGGAACAGAAAGTGCTCCTTCGCCCTATCATACGCCTCGTCTTGGGCGTTAATCACCTCTTCCGAAGATGCCATCGCCAGCTCATTGTAATCCACTGCCGCCTTTCCCCGGACCGCCGCTAATTCGCGAAGATGCTGATCCTGTTGAAAGACAGGGTCGGCTTGGAAGGCCTGTGCCGTCCCCTGAGCGGTTGTCAGCTCGACCCTCAATTTCTTCGCTTTTCGAAACCGATCGGCATTCTGCTTCTCGGTGTGGACCTCCTTCTCCAAGCACCTCTTCAGTTGTGCCCCGGTCATCAGCGCCTGGTCTAGATAGGCAGGGTTAGAAAAGAATACTCAGCACAAAAAGTAAACGGACAACAAAACCAACATTTACCAATACAACTTGATCCCACTTCATGTAGGCCGTTTCTATAGTCTCGGTCGCTAGGACGGTCCGGTCGCCGGCCGTGGCGAGCTTATCAGCCACCTCCATAGAGACCAAGCCCTCGGCCAGTGATTCTCCCTCCTTGACCGACCAGTCCGGGGCGAACGCCCTTAGGCCCCCCTCACCCACCATCCGTCAGGCATCGGGACGGACAACGGGGGTCCCAGACTTCGGGACCTTAGTAACCTTTCAGCTACTTAAGCTCGGCCCCAACTATTTTTCCTCTCGGGATGAGTGGCTTTTCTTCGACTTCTTAGAGGGCGGCTTCGAAGTGACCTTCGCCGCCCCCTGGATTGGTCCCACCACCGATGCTGCCTTCTCGACCCTCTTCTTCTAGGCCAGCACCAGCAGGGCTTTCCTCGCCTCGAGCTTCGACGGGTCCATCGCTGTAGAGAGAAAGAGAATGTTAATACGAAAGCAAAAACTTAAACAAGAATGAAACAAAAACGTACAGGGGTCAGCTGGGCTTAGTTCGGCTCGAGATAGGTGTATCTCTGTCACGCGCAGCCAACCAATGTTGTACCTCGCTACAATTTTGTCCACATCAGCCCACTCCTCCTCCGTCAAGTCCCTCCGCCTCGGGGGTTTGTGATTCAGCTTGTAGAAATTCCAGGTCGTAGGAATTTTCCAAGGCACCTCGCTCCCGAGTACAAAGTACTTCTCCGTCCACCCCTTTATAGAATCCGGATGACCATGCATTAACCTCTTGTGAGGGCGAGGCGACATGTAGAATATACCCTCCATATCTCCGAGCGAGCTCACCCCTATGACAGCACGGAAGTACTTCAGCTTCAGCGGGACCCTCTTCTTCTGGCACTTCAGAATGAAGCAGATCAGATGCTTCCATGAATTGTGGCTGTATTGCATCGGGCACAGTTCCCCCCACCTCAGCACCCTCTTGATGAACGGGTGCAGTGGCAAGCTTAGTCCCGAGACAAAAGCATCCTCGGGAAACATGCAGAAGCCAGGGGCCAACTCGGTGGTGGGACGGAGACCGGAACTCGGCAGCATCAATTCGTACTCCCGAGGGATGAAGTAACTGGCCCTTATTATTGGTAGAAAATCAGCCTTCAACATGCACTGGATGTTTTCCATCTTTATCTGGGGCCGGCCAGACGAAGGCACCTCCACGTTGAATTGGACAAGGTTCTTCGAATTGTCAGGGTACATCCTGATCGACCATGGATTTCAAAAGTAGAGGACGTCAAGTCCATGCTTTGGTCTGAACTCATCCGACGTGTTTGGACTATCCGGCAAACGCCACTTCCTCTTCTTCCTACGGGTATGAGGCTTCTTCGGCGGAGACAGTGTCAATAGGAGGGGGGAGAACCCCTCCTTCCTCGCCTCCTTCCTCTTCTCTCTCTCCCTCGGCTCCTCCCTCACGGCCCCCCTGTTCAATCCCTCCTTCCTCGCCTCCTTCCTCAACCTCTCCTTCCTCAACCTCCTCGCATCCTTCCTCAAACTCTCCTTCCTCAGCCTCCTCGCCCGATGACTCTACCACCTTCGGCTCATGACTTCATAGGGGGACCACATCCAGGAGCTGATCATCCGTATCCCAGGACGTGGAATCCGACTGTCCCTCCACTTCCAAAGTTCGGTCGTCCAGGTCCCAGGATGTTGAGTCCGACTCACGATCCCCCTCACCCAGACCGGAAGAGCTCGCTTCAGAGCCAGACTGAGAGCCCGACATTACGAAATAAAATACTAACCTGAATATCGTAAGTGGAGAAATCACCGTAAAAGTCGTCGTCGACAGCTTAGAGAGAGAAGCTCCTGTTTTTAGAGAGAGAATGCAAAGTAAAGAAACGAGGGAGGGGTGGAGGATTTATAGAGTGAAAACGACGCATCAAATTCTGCGTAAAAATCCCAGTCGTCCAAATCTCGATCATCAAGATCTAACGGATACTAGGATTTCAAACGCCTCGATTTCCACCCCCATGACGTCAGCATCACATGCAGAATTTTAGTTTTTACCCCCTACTTTCACAGCAAGCACGGGGGTTCGGAGCTTGCTTCGGGTCTTACCACCCATAGCTTTTACAGCAAGCTTGGGGGCTTGCTCGGCAAAGACCTCGAGCCACCCCAGAGCTTTTAAAGCAAGCTTGGGGGCTCAAGACTCGGTAGTGATTCCGAGCCACCCCAGAGCTTTACGGCAAGCAGGGGGGCTCAACGCTCGACAGTAACCTCGAGCCATCCCCTAGCTTTTACAGCAAGTTTTGGGGTTCGATGGTCGGTAGCAATTCTGAGCCACCCCAGAGCTTTCACAGCAACTTTGGGGGTTCGACGCTCGGTAGTGATTCTGAGCCACCCCAGAGCTTTTACAGCAAGCTTAGGGGCTCGACGCTCAGCAGCGGTTCCGAGCCACCAAAAATCTTTTACAGTAAGCAGGGGGGCTCGACGCTCGGCAGTAACCTCGAGCAATCCCGTAGCTTTTACAACAAGCTTGGGGGTTCGACAGTCGGCAGCAATTCCAAGCCACCCCAGAGCTTTCATAGCAGCTTTGGGAGTTCGACGCTCAGCAATGACCTCGAGCCACCCCAGAGCTTTTACAGCAAGCTTGGGGGTTCGACGCTCGGTAGTGATTCCAAGCCACCCTAGAGCTTTTACAGCAACCTTAGGGGTTCGACGCTCGGCAGTGATTCCGAGCCACCCCAAAGCTTTTACAGCAAGTAGGGGGGCTCGACGCTCGGCAGTAACCTCGAGCCATCCCCTAGCTTTTACAGTAAGCTTGGGGGTTCGACGGTCGGTAGTGATTTCGAGCAACCCCAGAGCTTTCACAGCAGCTTTGGGGGTTCGACGCTCGACAATGACCTCGAGCCACCCCAGAGCTTTTACGGCAATCTTAGGGGCTCGACGTTCGGTAGTGATCCCGAGCCACCCCAGAGCTGTCAAACAGCTTTGGGGGTTCGACAGTCGGCAGTGACCTTGAGCCACCCCAGAGCTTTTACAGCAAGCTTAGGGGCTCGACGCTCGGCAGCGATTCCGTGCCACCGCAAAGCTTTTACAACAAGCAGAGGGGCTCGACACTCTGCAGTAACCTCGAGCCATCCCCTAGCTTTTACAGCAAGCTTGGGGGTTCAACGACCGGTACCGATTCCAAGCCACCCCAGAGCTTTCACAGCAGCTTTGGGGGTTCGACGCTCGGCAATGACCTCGGACCACCCCAGAGCTTCGCCCACGGGGGTTCGGAGCTCGCTTCGGGTCTTACCAACCATAGCTTTTACAACAAGCTTGGGGGCTCGACGATCGGTAGCGATTCCGAGCCACCCCAGAGCTTTCACAGCAGCTTTGGAGGCTCAACGCTCGACATTGACCTCAAGCCACCCCCTCGCTTCTACAACAAGCTTAGGGGCTCGACGCTCAGCATCGATTCTGAGCCACCCCCTAGCTTTTACAACAAGCTTAGGGGCTTAATGCTCGGCAGCGATTCTGAGTCACCCCCTAGCTTTTACAACAAGCTTGGAGCTCGACGCTCGGTAGAGATTCCGAGCTGCCCCCAAGCTCTTTCAAACTAGGGGGCTCGACGCTTGGCGGTAACCTCGAGCCACCCCCTAGCTCACTACGAGCTTCGGGGCTCAACGCTCGGTAGTAAGCCTTGGCATCCGAGTGCATAGGGGCTCGGCGCTTGGCCTTCGAAGCGTCGTTCATAAACCTCGAGCCATATTCTTAGCCCCCATAGACTCGGTTCGGTGCTCGACGTTCGGATCCCGACCATCGGTCCCCGGCCCTCAACGCCTCTTCCTTCAGAGGATCTCCTTCGTCCTACCCCACTTACCACTCCAAGAAACTACGAGTCATACTCTCCGAACACAACGCTCCACTCTTCTAACGGGGACAAACTACTCCTACACGGCTGGCTTACGCCACCCTCCAGGAGTGGGGGGCTCCTGATATGGGGTAAGTGACATGGCCCCATCTGGACCACCAGATCTCCTCAGACTTCACTCCCATGTGGTCATTTAGTTAAACGAGTCAAACGGGCTTCAGCCCATTCAGGCCCACGGGCGAACGAGTCTGACCCGGTCCGTTAGGGTCTCAGATCCGTTTACCCCTGCCTTTAAATACCAGAACCCCTCCTCACTTCTGAAGGTAATAGACTTTTCCCCACCTGAACCCTAGCTACTGCTGCTTTCATAGTGACTGACTAGATCGTTGGAGGGCCTGTCGCCGGGACTTCTCCCGGTGTTTCTAGGCAGTGTGCAAGTACAAAAGGCCGAGCCGAGATACTAGATTTGAGCAGAGCATCAAAGATCCGAGTCGAGATACTCCCGAGATGTTCATCCTCCCTAGGATCGGACTGACGCCAGTACCAGAGTTTCCTCTTCACAAATTACAAGAACTCACACCTGCTGCCCCCACACCCCAAAAACAAACATCATCAACTACTATTGGAGGTTTCTACCATCTACTCTACAATATCTTCAACTAATAATGTGTCACCTAAGACTGTAAAGAAAAATATAGTAAATTTGGTAGTAGGTATAACATTACTCTTTATGATTACTAGTAACTAGTAATTTACACATGTGATGCACGTCTTAATAATTTATTTTTAAAATAAAAACTCTGACATAGTGAGGACTCGAACCTAAAACCTCTTTCATATTAGTTATGTACGTGTGTCGCACGCATTGATAGATTTACAAATGACACTAAACTCTTCTCCCATTATAATATTAGAGACATTCACGTGTGATGCACGTATTAATTTTTTTAAAAAAATTAATGTAAAAACTCTGATTTACACGTTCGATGCATGTCTTAATAAATAGGATTATATATTTTTAAAAGTACGTGTGAAGACTATAATGGGAGAGTTGGAGTTGCACATGCGTTGCTCATAAGTAGGTAGATTTATAACTCCAACTCTTCCATTAAAATAGTAGAGATTATATATTATATTATAGATAGATAGATAGTAATTTACACGTGTGGTGCACATATAATATATTTTAAAAAAATTAAAGTAAAAAATCTGACGTTGACCTCACGGGTCAAAAAACTGGACCTGGACCCGAACTTGTGAGAACCGGGTCTGGGTCCTAGTTAAAAAATCTACCCGTCGGGTCCAATAGCGGAGAAAAAATATTTGCACTTATGTTTTGTTGCACCCAATACCCTACGATTCCAACAATTTTTGCACTTAAATACATGAATAAATATTATATTTACACATCTATCTTCAACAATTACTATTTACATGTATATCCCTATAACCCTATTATTCAAATTCCATATTTTTGGGGTATTTTTTAACGGGCCCGGATCGGTTCTATTTTGAGCGGACCCAATCCATACTCAGACCCAGGGCTGGCTCCACCCTTGAGGCGGGTGAGGCGGCCGCCTTAGGCCCCCGGAGTTTTTGCAATTTTAGGAGCCCCTAAATTTATAGTTCCCTTGTAAATATAGGCACGTATTTTGCGCGTAAAAAAATACTGTTATTAGGGGCCCAAAAAAATAATTATTTGAGCCTTTAATTTTTTTTTAAAAAAATTATTTGGGTTTAGGCTTAAAGACTTGAATGTAATTCGAGACTTTAAATTTGGGTGATTTAAAACAAATCCACATTTAAATCAATATAAAAATTCAATTTTAAACCCGAAACACTTACGGGCCTTACCCTAAACCTGATTACCCGAAACCCACTTTTAAAATAAAACCTCTTCTTTCGTTTCCCCAAATCCCAACCCGATCGAAACCCAGCCTTACCCAGACTTAATTTTGCATATCTGTATGATGCTTATGAGTAAACTTGTTATTCAATGATATATATATTTTGCATATTTTGCTTTGAACAATGTGCAATTTTTTTGTATACATGTTTTTTTTTTGTATGAGGGGGGGAGGGGCATTTCGGGAGTTCGCATCGGGCTCCCGGGAACTCAGGGCCAGCCCTGCCCAGACCCGAAGTGCATCGGGTCTTATTTTAGGACCCGGACTCAGACCCGTATAGATCGGGTCGGTTCCACCAATGCTAGGTCCAGGTCTTGGGGCAAATGTGACAATGCTAATGGGGTTCTTGTATAACCCTCCCTATTTAGAATTTTTTTACCAAACTATCCCACTTTTGTAAGTATGTACGAAACTATCCTTGTTTGAAAATTTAATAACAAAACATCCCTGTCGTTAACGGGGTTAACGAGTCTAGTAGTTTCCATCGCGTTAACCCCGTTAACGTGCTTATGGGGATACAACTTTTCCCCTTGAGTGGGGATTTGCAGAAAAACTCATCCAATATAGACTCGTTAACTCCGTTAGCGGTAGTATTTAAACCACTCGCGTTAACGGGGTTAACGTTTGTAGTTGGGACAATATGGGGCACTACCTCAAAGAGGGGTGTGGGTAAAAAATTACTAAGTATAGATACGTTAACTCAGTTAACGTGCCTATTATTACCAAGGCCATTAACTGAGTTAACGAGTGTGAAGATGAAATTGGAGATACTCACACACGTTAACTCAGTTAACGTGCCTATTCTTACCAAGGCCGTTAACTGAGTTAACGAGTGTGAAGATTTTAAGTTTTAAATTGGAGATACTCACACACGTTAACTCAGTTAACGTGCCTTGTTTTACCAAGGCCGTTAACTGAGTTAACGTGTATGTCTATCTTCACAAACAAATAGACAGGAATATTTTTTTACATAAAAAATTACTAAGTATAGACATGTTAACTCAATTAACGTGCCTATTATTACCAAGGCCGTTAACGGAGTTAACGTGTATGCCTATCTTCACAAACAAACAGACAAAGATGTTTTGTACATAAAAAATCACTAAGTATAGACACGTTAACTGTGTTAACGTGTCTATTATTATCAAGGCCGTTAACTCAGTTAACGACACGGATGTTTTGGTATTAAATTTTCAAACATGGATAGTTTCGTACATACTTACAAAAAGTGGGATAGTTTGGTAAAAAATTCCCCTATTTAGGAGTCATTAAGAACTGGAACAGGTGAAGACGTGTATTGTGAAGTTGAGCGATTTGAGATTGAGCCGTTAGGGTTAGGATTAGATTCTGTTGAGGAAGATGAAGAAAAATCAGAGAATTTAAACTTCATGGATTTGGATTCTAAGTCAAATAAAATCGAATTTAAGATTAGAGCTTTTGAAGGAGAAAGATGAAGTAACATTCAAGTATTTGAGGTCGAGTATGAACTCTGTACAGCTAACTGGGTAAGGGATTTTGAGACGGGCAGGACAATTTCGACCTATTTTAAGCCAAAAAACAGCAATGAAACTTTTAACTGAGCTCTCAAGAATTGTATCAACCGCAGGGGCACTTTTGCTTTGGCCGATAGTATGAACACCGACCAAATAGTTCGACAGTGTTTTCTCATTTTACCCCAACCATATGATCGTCATATGAAGCAGTTTTTATGACTACAATTTAGTTACAATCCAGGTTTTATAATTCAAGACTATAATCACTATACTTAGTCACTGCGTTTTAGAGGTTGCCCTCACAAACTTCAGTGTGGCACTTGAGACTTCGTAGACATACAGAACACATATTACTTCTCGAATCAATAGAAAACCCATAGTTCAGCCAATCCTAATAACAAACAATAATTTTAACACTGTTCATCCATGATACTTTCAGCTGTGTTTATACTCCAGGTACCATGGTAGCCAGCTAAAAATTATGTATTCCCACACGAGCAGGCGGGATAGCACCAGTCTACAATCCATTTGCACAATTATTTCCACCTGGTTGGCTAAGTACCCAAATTCCCAATCTCGTTTCCAGTATTACAAATTCTCAATACTTGAAAAGACTATCGATATCATACAGAACTAATGTAGCACATACTGATGCATTAACAGAATGACAAACAGAATCACATCCTTAGTACATAATATCACAACATACTTCAACAAGGTCTATCCGGTAAAATCATTACATCCTGATGTCTATGAAAATCTAAACCAAACTATCAAAAGAATGTCTGTCAAATTATCTCAATTATCCCAGTAAATGCAAAGTCACAACTCCTAATAATAGCAGAACAATTAGCACTCCCACATTTGCACCAGTTCATGGAGATTAAGTTCCAGACTTTCAACAGAGAAAAGAACAATACTTGCATCATTAGATGGACTGAAGATTTCTACCAACACATCAACATCATCAAGCAGAGCTCATTAAACGGAATTATAAAGCTCCACATTTAAGGAGGATACACTTCACTGACTCACAGATCGAGATCGTTCTCGAAGGGAGCGGCCCCTTCGATCCTCCCCATACGGAGGGCTCCTACTCTTTGATCGGTTGCCTGCAGGAGAGTGAGAGTAAGATCGTTCCGTGTGTGCCCTCTGCACAGGTGATATCGACCTAGTTGTAAATGGACACGCAAATGTAAGGCATGCAGTTTGCAGACAATTGATCAAGAGACTACCGGAAAAAGATCATTACCTCAAGTACTCTCGCTGCTTTGGAGAAGGCGAATGGCTACGCTTCCTTGGAGATGGTGAGTAGCTACGCTTCCTTGGAGGACTACGAGACCTGGACCTCCCACGGCATGGAGAGCGGGAGTATCTTGGGGACCGTGAGCGAGAATATCGAGAAGAACGAGCATTCCGAGGTGACCTCCGATCATATGATCGCCCACTACAAAAACAAGGATGCAGTTTATCAAACAATTATCATAAAACCATAGCAGGAATATAAAAGTGATGACCCATAACTTTCATTGCATAGCAAAGGATATCTTTAATAGTATGGAGTGAAGGCCCCTCCACCATTAGTTAAGAGAACAGAGATGTAATTAACTACAATAATATAATCGCTCCAACCAATTTTCCAAAATAATATATCTCTTATAAACTAGCAAGGAATTTAAATGATTAAACACCTAGCTGTTGAGATTGTTAGTTGGTCAAAACAAAGTACTGCAATTGCTGACTCATTGATAAAATCATAAAATATCTTAAAATAAACAAAACACCATCTTTCCGAATTGGGTAAATGAATCATTATCAACTTAGTCCAGTTTGTTGAATATAACTTACATCTAATGAAACAAATTATTCCCTATTTTCTTAATTATGAGCATATAAATCTCACATCTCCCTTACTGCCATACGCAAATGCACACACAGACACACTAATTATTACACTACTATATAATGGGAGAAGGGTGTATTTGGTTGGACTGTAAATAGAGTTAAAACTAGTGTTCTAAACCACCTAAATACACAGACACACTAATTATTACACTACTATATAGTGGGAGAAGGGTTTATTTGGTTGGACTCTAAATAGAGTTAAAACTAGTGTTCTAAACCACCTAAATATGTGGCGCATATGAGGTATGTATTTCATAGAAATCTGGCCTGCATACACCTAAGATATAAACTCATCCACTGCATGTGCATACACAGAGACACACTCAAAGCTATTAGTTGCGTCATCAAGTGATGAACATCTATAGTTCTAAATATTCAAGATTGACAGACCAAACTGGAAAAGGTCAGCAATTCCCATTGAACAAGTGATATAGTTAATCTACCAAATAACAACAAAAGTTCAAGCCATGTTACCTTCCTCCTTCTCTAGCCCTCATGTCAGAAGGCTTCTTTCTGTTCTCCTCAGCAAATACAACAGTCAACTCACGACCAAACAGAATTTGACCATCCATTTGATACTTAGCTTCAGCTGCATCAGCTGGGTCCACATACTGGACAAATCCAAATCCTCGTGGTTCCCTACAAATGACGCAGAATTGATCTGGTGAGAAGTAACCTACGATTCATTATAAACGTGATCAAATAACTACAGAATGATAAAGCAACAAGTGACAAATAAAAAAGAACATTCTTCACGGCCTGAAAAACAAAAAAATTCCAGTCATGGACACTGGGCGTAATTCAAGTAAAGCAAGCACATGGCTGCTAACCTTGCTTTTAAAGATACCTTCAAATTCTTCAAGACTTGAACATCTTCAAAATGTATAAACTTCAAACTCATTTTCTTCCCCCTTCCAGCCAAAATCTTGATAATTACTAACGTCCTCTTCCTCAGGACTCTTAAAACTTGACTTGTGTCTTCGTAACTTTAAATCCACTGTCAAATCTCAACAATCTTAATAAATAAAATTCATATAACAACTGATTTGATGTTAAAGCACACATTTTGATACGAAAAAATATTTTGACAACTTGCCATAGACATCGTAGTATTTATTTATAGCTCATTCTTCAAAATTAGCAAACAATCATTTTAGAAGTCAGCATCAGTAAGTCATTTTTTCCCCTTGTTTTCATTGTTTATGTGATTGAAAGGCCCTAGGTAAATTAAAACCCAACAATTGAGTCAAGAAAAAGTTAAAACCCAGCTGGTAAAAACTGAAGTTATGAAGCTGAATGACTAAACTTACCTGGTGTAATAATCAAGAGGCAGGTAAACGTCCTTAAGAGGACCAAACTGACCAAATGGTTTCCGGAGATCCTCAGGCCTGCAATTTAATTAACAAATAAGTTGAATAAACCATATCTGGATTTGTCGTAAAATCTACACATTTTAAAATTAAATATTACAGAACAGTAATAAGAAGTCAGATATTAAAACAAAAAAACACCCTAGCTGCATCATAATAAACATTATAGTATCCAATATTAAAACAAAAAAACACCCTAGCTGCATCATAATAAACATTATAGTATCCACCTATCAAATAAATTAGGAGGAAATTAGCGGGGAAAAACAAACAAGGAGGAAAAAAAGGTCAAACAAATGGTAGCACGTACGGCATTCAGGCTTTCTGTGTAAGCACGAATATGCCTTGTGATAATCAACCCTATTTGTAACGTCCATTTAGACATTTTCACTAGGGATGGCAACTGGGCCGGGTCAACCGGCGACCCACCCGCGACCCGGACCGCCAACCCGGCCCGTTAATTTGCTCCGCGGGTTCGGGTCGAACCCGGTGAACAGTACCGGGTCGACCCGGGTCGCAATTTACGCGAATTGAATTCGCGAAACCCTGCCTACGAACCCGGCCCAATTCGCGAATTGGACCCGCCAACCCGCGGGTCGACCCGTACGGATCGACCGTTGACCCGCGGGTCGAACGGTCGAAATTCGCCCCGTTGCGCTGCTGATGCGCTCTGTCTTGGGACAGAGCCGTTGTGAACGGCTCTTTGAGCCGTTGCATTTTATTTTTTATTTTATTTTTGTTTTTTCCCACTTATTTAGCCTATAAATATCCCCAAAAATCTCATAAAAAATCACCTCACTCTCTTACTCTCTCTACTATTATACATCATTTGTAAAGAATTTTTGAACAATTGTAGTATTCATCAAACAAGTGTACAAGGAGGCATATACACGATCAAATTTCGGACGTATCGGAATCAAAATTCAACGTCTTCAACGTCTTCAAATCTACTTCAACCTCTTCTCAACTCTTCAATTGCGGAATCGGCAAAGCGCTCCTCCATCTTTTCTATTCTATTCTTATTTTAACGGTTTTTTTTACATACGCGTATTCCACGGTGAATGGTATCAAAATATCTCTATCTCTCTCGTTAATTTTTTTTTGCGTTGTAGTTAAAATTATTGTTCGTTTTTTTGAACTTCTCTATCTCAACCCTCCTGTTTTTTAGATTTTTTTTTGTATAATTCACCGCTCCTACATTGTATATTTTTTTTTACATACCACATTACTACATTATGTCTAAATCACGCGGTAGCGGTCGTAGCGGACAAGATTCCTACTCTTCACGTAAGCCACCAATCGTCCCAATTAGTGAGCCCGCCCAAGATTATATTGATCTACTATGGAACAATGGGGTACACACGACGATGTTGTAGGTGACATACAATTAGAAGAAGAAGAACAACAAACCGAAACTACACAACCCTGTAGTAGTAGGAAAAGTAGAGGAGAAACTAGCGATTGGCATAAGTTTTATGATTATATCCCGGACGAACATACTCCGGGTATAGGTTTGAAAGTGTGTAAAACATGTAGTAAAACATACAAATTCAAGAGGGTGACGGCATCGGTACAATTAGTAGGCACATACAACATAATCATAAAGAACTTCTTGATCAAATACAAGGCCAACAAAAAATCAACCCTAGGACCGGTCAAGTAGATAGCCACCCTTATGATCCCGAACTTGTTCGTCGGGAAATGGCCGGATTAGTCATTAAGGAAGAGTTGCCATTTTCCTATCCCGAGAGTAGGAACTTGGAAAATTTTAATCAAACGGCCTTAAACCCTCATTTTAAAAGAATTCCGAGAAATACTTGCAAATCGGATTGTTTTAAAATGTATGTTGAAATAAAGGACGCGTTGATTGCAATTTTATGGAGTTTAACTTGTAGGGTTAGTTTAACTTCGGATTGTTGGACGGCTGTCAACAATATTCCAATGATGGGAATAACCTGTCATTGAATCGACAATGATTGGATTATTCAAAAAAGAATCATATCACTTGCGGCGTTGCCGTATCCCCATAGTGGCGCTGAAATAGCAAACCGTATTATAGAAATTTGTTATGTTTTTCATATTCGCGATAAAATTATGGCTATTAATTTTGATAATGCATCTAACAACAATGTAGCAATTACTACTTTAAAATATGTATTAAACCCTCCATCTGACAATATTTTTCATGTTAGATGTGCATGTCATATTATAAATTTATGTGTTCAAGATGCATTAAGAATAGCTGATCCATATATAGTTAAAATTAGAAATTGTGTACATTTCATTGCATTAAGTCCAAGCATTTTACAAGAATGGAAAGCTTGGCGTAGGGTTAGAAATGTTCCTTTTAGAAAATTTCCAAAGGATGTTAGACACCGATGGAATTCTACTTTTGATTTACTAAATGTTATCACTGATTATAAAGCAGTTATAAATGATTTTTGTATCGCAAAAAATATGCACAATTTTGAAATGACTCCCCCCGATTGGTTTTTTGCCGAATCTTTGTTGAAATTTTTAGAACCTTTTAAAACCGCAACTTTAAAATTTTCAAAAACATATGAATCTACTTCTAGTAGCATTTTTATTGAATTAGTTAGCATGATGCAAATATTTAACGAAATGTTAAATGATCCCTATATTAGTGACATTGTAATACCTGCATTTCAAAAATTTTTGAAGTATTATTTTCCTCCTCCTATGTTGATTTGTGTTACTACTGTTATGGATCCCCGTATCAAATTAGAAGGTACGAAGAATTTGATAGAAATGTTTTTTGGATATTTAAAGGACAATGTAGAATTAACAACTGATTGCGCTACTTTTTTAGTTCAGTTTGAATCTACGTTAAATAACTTGTATGATTATTATGATAGACGTTTTGCTTCTAGTAGTACAACTTCTGTAGTTAGTTCTTCTTCTGGTAGTTCTAAAGGTAAGGGTAAAAGTAGAATTGGTGATAGAACATTTAGTTTATTTGAACAAATTCAATCTACAAAACCTAGGACTAATCAACCAAATGAATTAAATTGGTATAACCAACAGGATACTGAGCCTACTCTTTCTCCACTAGATATTTTACAATGGTGGAAAGAACATGAACACACTTTTAGTATTCTGTCAATTATGGCTAAAGATTTACTAACTCCTCCTGTCTCTACAGTTGCTTCTGAGAGTGCATTTTCTACAAGTGGCAGGGTTCTATCTGATTACAGGAATCGGTTGAAGCTCGAGGCGTTTGAGATGCTCGTTTGCACAGAAGACTGGCTGAAGATAGGACGCAAGGGAAAGCACTATCAAGTTCCACAAGTGGGAGCAACTCGCCCGAACAACAACAACAACAACAACAACAACAACAGCTTTGCTTGTTATGTCAAATTAGAAAACTTGTACTCAATTAAAATTGTATATAAGAAATATGTTATTGTATAAAACTTATTTGTGAATTGAATTCTTCATTTCGTTATAAATTGTTCAAATTGTATAACTTAAATTCATATGAATAATATTTCAAAATTTGTTGTCAATTTCACTCTTTCAATCTTATTATTATTATTACGATTTTTATTGTTTATTAGTATTATTACTTACTTAGTATTATAATTAAACATCATTTGGGGATATTTGAAGAATTGTAGTATTATTACTTATTAGTATTATAATTAAACATCATTAGGGGATATTTGAAGAACTGTAGTATTATTACTTATTAGTATTATTACTTAGTATTATAATTTTTGGTAGTATTCATCAAACAAAGATATGGTTGTTTGTATACATCATTTGTAAAATTATTATTATTATTATTTTAATTTAAGCTACCAAAAAAAATAATAATAATAATATTAAACGGGCCAACCCGCGGGTCGACCCGGCCCAACCCGGGTTGAACCCTAAAGGGTTCACGGGTTGGGCGGGCCACCCAAATGAAAACTTAGCTCGGTCCGGCCCAGCCCGTATAAGAGTGCAACCCGGCCCGGCCCGGTTAAGTATTCGTGCCAACCCGTACGGGTTGGGTCCGGCCCGGCCCACTCGACCCGTTCGCCATCCCTAATTTTCACCTTACATAGCAAAGGAAATATTTCAGAACTATCCAGATACTATATAGCACATCACAGCCTGTAACAGTTTTGCACCATTTCCAATATTGAATATGAACTAGGTTTACCCGTGGACACGTGCCTACGGCACGTCTTCTAAACGATGCATATATGAAAAACACTGTAAACATTAAAATATATGCAATCCTATTTGACTAATAAATCACATAGGTCAACATTTATATGCAAATATGCAATACCATCTGGTTAGAGCATCCACAGTCGTTTGCTATAAATGCCAATTTTTAGCAAACGAATGGCTGCAACGGTTTCTCATTTTGCCATTTTATAGCAAAGTTGCTATTCTTGTTTCTCAAATATGAGAAACGAAAATGAGAATTCTCAAATTATAAAGGACGGGGAATGATTCCCCGGACGGGGAATGATTCCCCATCTCTCAAATTTTAACATATTTTATTATCAACAGACGGGGTATCTTATACCGTCTGGTAAATTTTTTTTTTTTTTTAAAAAGGGTCAGACGGGATATCATATCCTGTCGTTCCCCTTTATTTTTTTAAAAAAATGAACGGCCATGATTGGCCGATTAGAAAAAAAAAATCGAAATGGTGGGACGGGGAATGATTCCCCGGACAGTACATGATGTACCGTCCATGAAACATGGATGCTGAGTGGGTAGGTTTAGGTAGTTAATTAGGTTTAGGTAGTTGTATAATTAGGTTTAGTTATTATTATATTATTTAATTTATTTAATTAATATAGTTTAATAGTTAATAAGTAATTAACTTTTGTAATTTATTTTTAAAAGTTGAGACGGTATATGATATACCGTCCCACTTAATTTTTGGCGAACAATATAGCAAACGACCACTGCAGCGATCGATCCTATTTGCTATTACTGTTGCAGCCATTTTTGGCCAAATGAGAAACACCACTGTGGGATGCTCTTAGTGACTACACGATAAGTTATAAAAAATAATTAGAATGTCGTATATACTAAAACAATTAGGGGTGGTTTGGTTGGTTGTACAAAAACGAAGAGAGGGAAAAGCACTGTAGCGAAAGTAATTCCTTGGATTTGATTTCTTAAAAGTAGCTTTGGTTGAATATACTGTAGCATAATGAAATGTTAGCTTTGTTTTGGTTGTAGTAAAAAAGTAACGAAACACTTTATTTTTTGTTTTACATGATATTAATCCCAAATTAGGGATTAATTAATTTTATTTAAGCTTAATCCCTAATGTTTTGGATGAGTTAATTAAGCTTAATTAGATTTATACTAATTAACTGTTAATCCCTAAATTTTAATTAATTAAGAAAAGACTAATTAAACCACAACAATTAAAGCTTTTCTTATTAGTGTGATTTTAATTAGTATTTTCTTAATTAATTAAAAGTAGGGATTAAAGGTTAATTAATTTAAAAACCCATATCAACTACATGAGTCAAAATTTAGCAAAGTTCGCAGAAAACACGGAACCACCTATTCCTAAATTAAATAGCCTAGCAGCACAGCTTCCAGACTCTTAAAGACATCTTGGTGGCTCTTCACTTGAGGGAAATGAACCTGGAAGAGTGAGTAACACCAATACCAGGTCTACCAAGCTTGACGGGCTTGTATGAAATGGAGAACTCAGCAAGGTAGTGGCCAATCATCTCAGGCTTGATCTCAACCATATATGAGTATACTACGTATGAGTCTACACTAACCTAATTCAAATGTTGATCATTATCCTTAAAAGAAATAATTTTTTAAAAAAACCTGAATGATGCTACTATAGCTACAGTACAGGGACTGTAGCTACAACACCCATTGCTGTAGCGGGCGGGAAAATGCCGTTTGTGAGCATAAATCTTCACCGTTGATTTCTTTCCAATTGAAGGAGCCACTTGATAGCTTTGCCTTGTGGTTTATTATATAGATATCAAAGATGTCTAGGCCTATATCAAAGTCATTGGGAACCAAAACAAAATTTCAGAAACTGAATTTGGTAGAATAGAAGAGACATTACATACAAAACTAAAATCAGCGTACTTCATGTCACAATGAACCTGGTGAAAAGGTTCCCCTCAATTTAGGATGGAGAATAGGAGCAAAAATTTTACCAGTTCCAGGAGTTTCAAAATACAAAATTTACCAGTTCCATGACTTCTAAAATACAAAATATTACCATCACTAATTCTGTCTCATCTGTTGTTGTACCTTTGCAAATACAGGCTACTACATGTTCAGTATTAGTAAGATTTAAATCCAGTCAACTTGGGCATTAATGCAATCAAAATACTCAACATAACATGGTTAGAAAACTCAAAATTGGCTCTTTTTTATTGGTAGTATCATAAGTATTGAAAGCAGTGGTAGGCAAAATGAATCCTGATTAGATATCATTGGTACGTTCGGTATCAGCTGATACTTCAAACCATGAGAAATGAACATCCAACTGAACTAGGTTAGATATCCAATTGATAATTGACTGCATGCACATAACAACACATGCACATAACAACACAATAAATGTTCCCTCTAGCTACACTGGTGAAATGTGAAAGGTATTGTAGAAATTTATGAAAACTGTCAAATAACATACTCTAGCGAACTAAAATCCTTTATATCTTATGTGGGATTAGCTTTCCCTGAACTATAGCATTATAATTCATATGCTCCATATTACATATAAAAAATTACCAAGTGAGAAGACCTCACAATGTTTAGATAGATCCGTTTGTAAGATAACATGGCGGGAATCCACAATCAAATGTTTCAGTAGATAATGAAGTCGTCATTCAAATACACTGTTGAAGACAGTACGCATCAGGGTACAGAGAACGGCCTGTCCAATGCCTAGCTACCTAGATAACCACACAATCGATAATTGATAATGAACTTGTGAACTACAACAATATTTTTTGTAAACGGTAGGCAACAACATGCAGAGAAGGGCCTACTCAACGATTAGCTGCCTAGGCAGATGGGACAGAAGGAAGGGTAAAAGAAATCCCCAAAAAGAACAAATAAAACAAAACATAAATATAACAAAGTGGAGGGAAAAGAGAGCGAGCCCTGACCGCCAACCACGTCTCTTCACCACTGCCATCAGAGGCTTCAGGAAAGAGAAAGCACGAAAGACAGATGGGGCCAAAGAAGATAGTCACAGTTAGGTTTTATTGGATTATGAGTGAAGTGGATCCCGGTAATTACCCCCGCCTCATTTAAGTTCCACTAAAACTGGCGAGAGTGGTGGCAACATCAACCGAGACCAGATTTAGCTCTCCTATCCTTCACTTCAATATATTTGTTTATTATTACTTTAAAATGAGTGAGCAGCTTAAGAGTGCCATTAAGGGGCCAAATAGAGCGACCTTGAGGCCTGCTCCAACTATGCAATCGCCTAGGCTGTTTGCAGATAACACTAATTCAATATGACTTAAGATATGTACACTACACTAAATCAAGCAAAAATAGACACAAACCATTTTCTCTTTATATAGAAACAACTAATAGGGAACATGAAAACCAATTAACAATAACAATCATGTTTCTGTAAGGCAGATAAAACTGCAATGAACACAATATAAGAAGTGAGGAAAATACATTAAAAAAAATTGAGAGCAAGTTACGGAATAATTAGGATGCAAAAGATAAAGAAACTGCACTGCTAAACTAGCGTTTCTCATAACAATGAAATAAATATATTAAAACATTAGGAACCCAAAGTCAAAATTTCAAAAGGAAAAAATAGCTAGTATCCAGAGGCATGAGAAACATACTTGCATCCATGACGAAGATTACGGACAAGAAGGCTTGATGGCAAATCCCTACCATGTCCTCCATAGTGACCTCCAGGACTTGGGCTCAGGCCTCTCCTGCGATAACTAGTTGGAGGTGAAGGGCTATAACTCCGACTTCTTCCCCTCATGCTACTAACAACTAAACCAGCCTGAAAAGAGGAAAAACAAGACTTAATAACAAGATCTTAAAATATAATGGGACATCAGAAATTGTAGCATTTACAACTTTTGTCAATATAATAATAACTAACAGCGAAAGCAAACATGTGGGAAAATAATAAATAGATAACACGATTCTTGATACACTTTGCTGAGGATATGCCTGATCACTCAGTGCAATCAATACAGAACTATTTATGGATGATGATACTAATAACAAAAGAGATAAAAATACTTGCATTTCATCTGGTATGCAGTTCACAAAACTGAAAATATTTAGCTTGTAGCCATCCCCAACCCAACAAGTTAACTTGGTAACAAAAAAGCTGTTTCCAGAGAATTAGTCCTTTGTTAAGGACTGAATTTATTAGGGTAGTTCAAGCAGAGAACAAAAGATTTCCCAAAGAATGCAACAATTCTCCACTCTATTTGATTTCCCAAAAAGTGTAACCAATTTTCCACTCTGTTAAATGACAATTATCATAACTTACAGCAAATACAGCAAGAATTGGAGTTATGGATAATCAGATCCTCAGATTAGTTATTTTCGCTCTACTCGGAAAGAAAAATGGCCCAATTTCTGAGAGATTGCTGACAATTACAATCCAAATAGAACTTTTAGAAGTATTCACGACAAAAAACTAGCCCCTTTGGAAATAACAAACTTGACGAGGACATCAGTTCGCGACGATTCCGGCGTTTCTATAAGTGCAAACATCGTCTAGGATGGTTGTTCCATTAGCTTAGTATTTTATTTCAGTTCTTGTATTTAATTTTGGCAATTATAGCCATATGTAGTAGTTTTACGATTTGCACCCTTTATTTTATGCATTAGAATATTTTAGAGATTTGTATTGAGATTTGTTTTGAGCCTATATATAGGCCTTGAGAATAATGAGAATGCAATGCTATTGATTGACAAAAAGTATTGTGATTGAGTTTTTGCTCTTCATCCATCTTTTTGTGTGAAACAATTGAGAGAAAACTAGGGTTTGTGATAAACTCTAAAACTACACGCCCAAATCCCTAATCCTCTTCTTTCAGCCCTACCCCGATCCTTCATCTTCTTCCTCTACGTCTCATCCTCTTCCTCCTTCGTTCCAACTCCAAAACCCATCATCTCATCTCCGACCGCCTGCTCTCCACCACCACCAGCGCCAACCCCCACCGCCATCCACCTCACCGTCATCAGCCCTGAAGCCTCATCCTCCTCCGTCTCCACCTCGCGACACCACTGCCTCCACCCGAGAACTCATCCCCACCCATCGACTTCGCCTTCAACTTCCTTGCTGCACCCGCAACCGATGCCATTGCCACCCTCCTTCCACTATCGCAGACCACAGTCGTTTCAGCCCCGGTGCTCCGCCGCTACCTCCACCGCAGTCCCGTCTGCCTCCACCTCGCCTTTGCGGCGCAATCAAAGCCACCGGCGCACACCCACCACCACCAACAGCCCGCCGTCGATCTCCTCCTCCCGAGCGCACAACAATGAGTGGGTCAGATTAGATCTGATTCTTTTCGATTGGATAGCTTTGGTGTTTGGGATAAGGGATTGGATCTTTGTGTGAGAAGCAAAACACGGAACAAGACGTACCTTGAACCCGGTAACCTCTTTTCACACCTCCATTTATTTGTGATACCATCTATCGTCTCTATAATATTATTTGATTAATCTGTCGTCTACAAATATTGAGAGTGTGTGTTTCTACTTGTCAATTAGCGTACGACTAGTTATTGAATATCTTACATGCTAATCACATGTAGTATATTTGTTAAACTTAATTCAATTCTTGAAAATCCATCTAATCAATTAATAGTTTTAATTTCTAACTTAATCGGTATAACATGTTGGTAAACATAATTTTTTAATATTATTGAAAATTCTCTACTTAGGGTTAAGTTTACATCAAAATTTTAATTTCAGAGCAATTCAATAAGGGATTGAGATCAAAAGCACAAAATTCACTTTCAACAAACAGATGCATGAAATTTGAAGATTTTCAGACATTAAATTTTGTTAACAACACGCCTAAAAGTTCAGCATGTTAATGCCATACTTAACTAAACCTCCATTTATGGACAGAAAGGTTCAGCATGTTAATGCTGGATAACATGCTAAATCTCTAGATCTAGCCGCCGCCGCAGCGTTTGCAGTGGCAAACTGTTGTCAAAGGGTTTGTGGTAGGTGCGGATCAGACAAGCAGGGGGATTGTAATGTTTCCCAGGGTTTTTTTAGAAAGGGAAAGGGGTTTGGAGAGGTAAAGGTTAAAGAAACTTCTTTGGAAAAATTTTAAGTTATGGGTCTGGTTCAGGTTTATAATGTGACTTAGTTAATCTGACCTGATGAAAATAATTGATACTGATATTAAATTGTTCACAGTTATATGTTCAGCATCCAGAATATCATCAATATATGAAAGCATGCCAGAATTTCAACTGGGCTCAAATAAGGTACGCATGGGAAGAGAAAATCAAGAAGACATGCTTTACATGTGTGCAAACTCTAGTAACATGTAATGTAGTGAGTGGAGAAGGATTCGTGTAGCTGAACCCAATATTTTGGTATAAGGATTTGTTGTTGTACAATTCCTTCGCAATCCTATAAAATTAATCTATATTCTATTTTGTGCAAAGAAGCTACCTCCTAATAGGCTTCTCACTATTCTATGACTTGGGGCCCTCTACATGGTTTCTTCATCTAGGGAGTTGGCATAGTTGACAATAACATGCTTTAACTTATGTGCAAAGGTAGGAAATGCATACCATATCAACGCATAACATTGCCTAAAGTCATTGTTGAACTTCACTATTTTGACATATCATACACTTTTTGACAGTGTTCTAAAAATCCCCCTAGGCGGCCGCCTAGGCCCTACCTAGGGTATGGCTGCTTAGGGTATGGGTGTTTTAAAAAATCGGTTTGGCTGCTTAAGCGAGTCTGGGCAGGATTTTTGTTGTTGTTAAGTGAATCGGTTCACTTAAATCCCCACATTCTCAGAACCCCTGACCCCCGTGCCCCCCCCCCCCCCCCCCCCCCCCCCGCAAAAAAAAAAAACCCCAAATCCCCCAATTCGCACTTGCTTTCCCCATATTCCCAAAATTTCAAATCGATCACCTCTCTCATTGGAATCTTGATAATGGGTAATACGCAAAACAAGTGCTCTACCATTGCGCTAATTCTCATTTATAATTTTTTGAGTTATTTTTATAGTATTATATAAATCTTGTATTTTATGCAATATAATATTTTCTTATAAATATATTTAAAAAATTTTAAAAAAATGTCCAGCGCTTAGCCACCTAGGCCCCGCTTACAAGATTTAGGCGCTAGGCCCCCACCGGCCCCCGATTACCGCCTCACGATTTTAGAACACTGTTGTTTTGCTTAGCAATAAAATCCTAAGCTAAATTTTGCTCTTCTTAGTATAAACTCATACTTTTGTTTCTCCTTTTGTATTCTCCTAGGCAAGCACATTACATGGGATGCACAACATAGTTATCGATATAGAACTGATGGAGCAAAAAGAGAGAAGTTGCAAGTTGAGTACGGAGTTTTAGGAATGGTTTGTGCACACAAAAAAATGGATATAGGAACTACAAGATTCTATCACCTCATGTCCTCTAGTTTTTATAGCGCAGTTTCCCAACAATGTTTTTTAAAGCAAATAGAAATATGTGTAGTCCTGTTCTCTATTTTGCTATATATATATATATATATATATATATATAGGGGGGGGGCTTCGGTTGTGCACTCCTATAGTGCACACAGTCGGGTGCAGTCCTCCGTAGCCGTCCGATCTTACACCTGAACATGATCCAGATCTAATGGCTGCAATTCTCTCCCGCTCTTCTCACACTTACAGAGGGGTATTTTCGACTTTTCCCCCTACCCCTCAGTCTCGTCCCACTCTTTCTCTCTATCCTTTCGGCCTGACCCATTTTCCCCAAAACAGAAACGAACCCCTAATTGCTCGACCTCTCTCTTCGTCGACGCTGCTCTCTCTCTTTCTCTCGCCTCTGTCTTCTCCTTCTTAAATCGCTCTACCTCTTTCTCTCGACATCGACGATATCCCAGTTGTGGACCTCTACCTCTCCCTCTATCTTGGTCGACAAAGTTGTCCCTCTCTCGATCGACGCTGCCATCTCAAAAATCGAAACCTCAAGGTATAAAATTTTACCTTCAATTAAGTTAAATAGAGACCCTAGTTTCTTCTTGGATTAATCTTATTAAAAAAAATAATGATAAGTTGTAGAGCTTCATGAAATTAGGTAGATTGGGGGATAGATTTGCGATAGTAATTTGTAGATTTTTTAGTTTATGGTAAAAAAAATCTTCTTAGATTAATCTGAAAAATCGAAACCCCAAGGTATAATATTAGGTAGATTTTTAACACTTGAGTCATTCAGGTTTTTTAATAGCCTTTTTTATAGCTATTAAAGAGCTTAATGAAATTGAATTATCGGATCTCATGTTAGTATCTTAAATATTTCAAGTAATTATGTGAAGGAATCCCAAAATTTGGGATAGTAAGTTGCAGACTTTCAATCGGAAAACATTGTTCATTGGGAGATAGATTAGGAATAGTAATTTGCAGAATTTTTATTACAAATCATTGATCATTGGGAGAAAAATTAGGGAAAGTCAGCTGCAAAAGTAGAGATTTATTATCGCAAATCCCATATCATTTACAAAATTGCTAAATTGGACTGGTATTTTTATCGCAAATCATTGAGCATGAACTTAATTTTAGATATTTGAAAATCTAAATTTAGTATACGCTTTCTTATTAATTGTTTAAATCTGCCAATTTACTTTTGATTTTTTTTTCATATTTCTCAGTGTATTCATTGAAGAAGAGGTGAAACAACCCCTCCGTTAACAGTGATTTTCATGCTTTTAAAACTTTGCTTTATACCAAGCTTTTATTATGTTTGATTAAGTGTAATCGTAACATATGTTATCTTAGAATTTTTATTCGAAATGCAATGTTCATATGGGAAAAAATTTGGGATAGTAAGTTGCAGACTTTTTATTGGAAAGCATTGTTCATTTGGGGGAATACATTTGGGATAGTAATTTGCAGGATTTTTATCGCAAATCATTGATCATCGGGGGAAAGATTAGGGATAGTTAGTTGTAATATTAGAGATTTATTATTTATATTTGGAGTATTTTGCAAAATTAGAAATCCCTTGTCATTTACAAAATTGTTTAAATGGACTGGTATTTCTTAGAATGAGAATTGTTTATGATATGAAGTGACCTAATGTATATTTTGCAATAAGTTAATAGAATGTGATTTTTGTGTGTTTAGTGGCTTAAACCTGGCAGAATCTTGTAAGATGGCATCAAACTACTCTTCCAACCAAATCCACAATCACTATGGTGGTAGCTCCATGTCTTCCAGAGTTAGTTTAGGACAGAGAATTAGAGCTCCCAAATATATTTGTCGAATGCAGACAATGGTCGAGTATTCTACTTCGAGGAAGAACACTGGTAAAAGACTACTACAACTGACCTAATTTTCCTAGTGGATGTGAATTTTTTTGTTGGGTAGAGAATTATGGGGAAGAAGAGGATACAGATGCTACAATTAGAGAATTGTATGATGAGCTTGTGATTCAGTCATTGTTGAGGTCAGAAGATTGTGATGGTGTGAGGAAGAATGGTTACAGGGCAGATGCAAAGCATTATTCGGTGTTTGGATTTCTCTGTGGGGTATTGGTGTCCATCTTGTTGTTTTTTGCGTTCTTGATGTAGTAGTGCGGTGGTGGTGGTGGTGGTGGTGTCCTTGAAGTATGGAGTTTTTCTTTGGTATCTTGTAGTGGTGGTATATTTTGGGTGGATGTTTATATTTTGGTATTTTGGATGTATTTCTATGTTGTATTTTGGTATGTTGTATGTTCTACTATGTAATGTTTAATTATTAGTGAATTTGTGAAGGGTACTAGAAGATTATGCATGGATTTTGTAATCCCATCTTGCTAAGTATGAATTTGATGGTTAATATATTTGTATTATGATAAACTACCCTACCATACTTTAAGGCATTGAGGGTTTGTGTTGTTGTCTTGTATGAAGTTTCAGATTTGTTGAGGACCTTTATTAGAAAATCCTAACTTTATAATACTCAATTTGGTAAACATTAACTGTAAGAGCTTCTGGCTGTTGGGACTTGAAAAAAAAAGAATTTCTCTATAGAAATTCTATGTACATAACACATTAAAAATGGTGAAATTAAATTATTTAATGAACAAACTCAAGTTCTTTCAAAAGCAGCAGTAGTTGAAGGATTTACCCAATTTGCTTCTATATTTCAAGTGATACTATGAAGAGAAAATTGACAAAATATGATGTTAGTTTTGAGCTAAGACTTTCAATGTGTTCTGGCTTGAGAATCCAATGCAGTGCTTGCAATTAAAGTGAGATGGCAAGATTTTCGTTTAAAAGATTGTAGAAAAAATAATATAAACACCTTAAACTATACTGTCAAATTCCTATAATAGCACACAATATGAAATTTTGCCGAGTACCCCCAGATCATGTACTAAGAGGTGCAACTCAGACATATGTGCAGGTCTGTCTTGAATGTGAACTGAATTTTTTTGGGTTGAGTCACTACCAGATAACTCCATCAACTAGCACTATTTTGCTCTTCTCATTCTTGGGATTTTGTGCATGACAATTCAGAGAATCAACTAAAACCATATCAACTTGTTCACTGCCTGATATGTTCATTGCCTGAGAATAATATACTTTAATATACAAAGCATACAAAGCATATGTTCATTGCCTGAGTATACAAAGCAAAGTATGTACAAAGCAAAGTATCTGCCACTGAGAATAATATCAACATTCTAAGTATGAAACATCTCAACTCAAAGTAGATGACACTAAAAAAATTCTCAACTAGAATTTTGGTAACTGTCCATCATCGGAAAGAATTCACAGAGTTCAAAGATCTGGCACTCCAACAAAAAAAATCCAAGTATCAGCCTAAGACTTTCAAAAAATCTGGCTGCTACAAATTTTTTTTCCTTCAGCTCAGACAAATCGCTGTTGCTGCTCTTTTAAAATTAATGTTGTTACTACCATTCTAACAAACTGCTACTGCTGTAGCTCTTCGTATGAGTTTCTACAGAGCTCACTTAAAAAAATACATAAAGTTAGATGAATTTACCTAAGATTCATTAGATAACAGGAATTTAGATATATAGGGGGGCTTCGGTTGTGCACTCCTCTAGTGCACATAGCCGTGTGCACTCCTCCGTAGCCGTCCGATCTTACACCTGATCATGTTCCAGATCTAATGGCTGTATTTCTCTCCTGCTCTTCTCACACTAATAGAGGGGGTATTTTCGACTTTTCCCCATACCCCTCAGTCTCGTCCCTCTCTCTCTCTATCCTTTCAACCTAACCCATTTTCCCCAAAACAGAAACGAAACCCTAATCGCTCGACCTCTCTCTCTCTCCGTCGACGTTGCTCTCTTTCTCTCAATACGAGCTCAGAAGACTTGATCCCCCAAAATACTCTACCCTAAGAGCTCTTCTAGTGGCTGTCTCTCTCCCCTACCCCTAATCTCAGACTTGACCGTACCCGTGAATACGGCTGATAAAACCCCAAACCGCTGCTGCGCTCTCTTTTTCTTGAGAGACGAAGCCCTCTCTCTCGATCGACGCTGCTCTCTCTCACCCTAAACCCCAAACCCTAGCTGCTAATCTCATCGCTTCCGCTTCGCTACTGCGAGACCGCTCGATTCTCCTTGTGTTTTGGTTTAAGGTTACAGACATAGCACCATCTTCTGCCGATCTCTTCTGCCGATCTCAGGTAATAATTTTTCCCCATTATTTCCCCCTAATTGGAAAACCCTAATTTATTGAATCAAATATGAACGTATACTGTGATAACTATTTGATTATATGTTGGTATTTGTAATAGGTATGGAGAGTGGGGAAGGTTGCTCACAACTGGGTGAGAATTTTTTGTGTATTCAAGAAGGTGATTTTACACCCACTGTTGACGAGCATCTAATACCAAAGTTAGGTATGATATTTGATACCCTTGAGCTAGCAGAAAATTATTATGAAAGCTATGCGAAATGTGCGGGTTTTCAAATGCATAAAGGACCTCATAAATTGAAGAATGGTGAGGTAGTGGAAAAAACATTTCTTTGTAATAAAGCGGGGGTGTCGAACAGTAAGAATAATGAAATTAGAATGGGTACCACATCTAGAACTGCTTGCAATGCATAGATTCGTGTGAAATTAAACAAAGAAACGAATTCATGGTCTTTTTATTTTTTTCATGAGGTACACAATCATGCATTGACCTCACCCGGTAGACGACATTTGTTGCCGGATAACCGTGTTGTGTCAAGTTCCGATAAAGTCATAATGGAGCAACTTACGGGTGCTAATAATCATACATGCAAACAAATAATTTTTTTCGAAGGTTCAAGTGGGTGATATGATAGGGTTGGATTTACCGTAACCGATGCTAGAAATCATGAAAGAGACTTGAGGGAGTCAATGAAAGGTCACGATGGTCAAATGTTGGTAGACTTTTTCAAATAGCAAAAGGAAAAAGATCCTTCCTTTTTTTATGCATTCGAGCAAGATGAGTCTGGTAGATTGCCTCATTGTATTTGGGTTGATGGGATTGCTCGTATGAATTATGAGCTATTTGGTGATGTAGTTTCCTTCATTACAACACATAGTACAAACCATTAAGGTATGCTATTTGTACCATTTGTTGGAATTAATCATCACTGGCAGTTGTTTTTCTCGGTTGTGGTTTCATCCCAAATAAAACGGCTTCATCTTTTGTCTGGTTATTTCAAAAATGGCTAGGAGTCATGAAGAAATCTCCTCTTGGCATTGTAACGGATCATGACCGGGGTATTGGTGCTGCAATTAAACAAGTTTTCCCTCAAATTCGCCATATATATTGCATATGGCATTCCCTCGGAGATGCCTCAATTGATTCAAAATGTTAAGTTTATGGATGTTTTTAAAGATAATATTTGGAATTCGTATAATAGTGTTTGTTTTGAAGAACAATGGGTCATTGGTTTTGGAATTTGGGGCAGAAAACAATAAATGGTTGAATGATATTTTTGAACAATGGGTCATTGGTTTTGGAATTTGGGGCAGAAAACAATAAATGGTTGAATGATATTTTTGAAATTCGTGAGAAATGAGCCCCAGTATATCATTGGGCTCATTTTTGGGCCGGCATGTCAAGTAGCCAAAGAAGCAAGGGAATGAATTCTTTCTTAAAGAAGCACACGCAAAAGAAGTATTCACTTCGATATTCGAAAGAGTAATTGGTAGACAAAGAGAAGAACTTATAGAGAACCATCGTACACTTGATCGAAAACCTAAATTGAAGACCGGATGGTATAAGGAGGAACAAATGGCCCAAGTATACACTTTGGCAATGTTTTATGACTTCCAAAAGGAACTCCAAGCAAGCCTATTATATAATGTGAATTTAGTGAAAGGTGACGTCAATGCTACTAATGCTTATTATACAGTGACATTAATTGGTATGTCAGAAAAGGAGACCATGATTACTTATACCAAGGATACTCACTTTGAGTGTTGTTCATGCTTTATGTTTGAATTTGTTGACATCCCTTGCAAGCATCTTCTGGCTTTTTCTTAAATACTCTAATTGTAATAAACTTCCGAAGCAATATATTTTAAGAAGTTGGAGCCGAGAAGTAATTAGAAGAAGCTACACATTCACAAATTTTGGTAGAGATGAAGGCAATAATAGCGAGAATTTTGCTTCCCGCTATTGTGAGTTAAATAACTTATCCAAAAAACAAGTTGAGATTGGACTATCTTCCGATGAAGGGTATGTGTTCATACGTGACAATATGATCAAGTCTATTGGAGGCTTTAATATAGCAGGACCCGAAGGTTGTAGTGGTGGGGCTAAAGGTAGTGGAACAAGATTACATGGGAAGGACTTGATATTGTCGGTGAAAGAACCTCGTCAAAGTAATACCAAGGCAAGACCAAGTGGAAAGAGGTTGAAACCAATGAGCGAGAAATTAAGAGAAAAACCAAGTGCAATTGTTGCGGATTGCGCGGGCAAGGCCATGATGCGAGAACTTGCCCAAAGAAGCTTGAAAGGTATATCATGAATTTGTCTACATTTGAAAAATCTTAATTAAACATACACTTTCTTATTATTTGTTTAAATCAGCATTATGACTTACTTTTGCTTCATCGTTTCAATGCCAGCAGTGCACTCAATGAAGAAGAGGTGAATTCTCTACTGAAGATAGTTCCGAGTATGGTAACGATTATATGAACTGAGGGAAGTATTTGATTCGCAAACAATTTGGTAAATTTGATGCCTTACTGTATTTTATTTTGGGGATGAATTGGTCGGAAGTGATGAATGCATGGAACATCAGGTTGAATTTATTATTTTCCCCACCTACCAAGTCATATATATTTCTGTGTTTCTCTGTTTTTATATACTTACTGGGCTGGTGCACACAGCTGTGTGCACTCCTCAGCCGTCTGATCTTACACTTGATCATGATCCATATCTAGTGGCTGTGCACCACTCCCGCTCATCTCACACTTAAAGAGGGGTAGTTTGTATATTTCCCTCAGCCCGTCAGTCACTTTCCTCTCTTTATCTTATTCCTTCTCAGTAGCTGTATTTAACCTTCTTTGAGCTCGATTCAAAACTTGAGCTCTATTTGAAATTGAGCTATGATAGTTTAGGTTTTTTGATTGGTTAAAAATTGAGCTCTGTTAATGTTGGTTTGGTTATTGGTCTCCCTTTATATTAGCAGTAGCAAAGGAACTCAATTTGAGCTCTGTTTCACAATGAGCTTTATTGGTTTTTTGAGTTTACAGTTGGGCTGTGTTTACAACTGAGCTGTGTTATTATTTCTGAGCTCTGTTAAAATTGTGAGCTTTGGAAAAAATATGTGAGCTACGATTATACTGTGTTGATTTTTGAGGGAATGCATATTTTTGATTTTGGAAAAGGTGGGGGTTTGTGAAGGTTGCAGCTATTTAGGCGTGGCAATCTACTGCAGCCATAGTGCTAAACCAATACACTTATGCTTGATACACTTATCCTCCCCAGTCAAAATGTTGTGATCATTTGAGAATTTATGTGATTTCTGAGCCTACTTAAGTTCATGTTATGAACATAATCACCTTCTCTGTTATCTAAATTCCTGTTACCTAATAAATCTGAGGTAAATTCATCTAACTTTATGTATTTTTTTTCAGTCAGCTCTTGTAGAAACTCATAAGAAGAGCTACAGCAGTAGCAGTTTGTTAGAATGGCAAAAGCAACATTAATTTTAAAAAAGCAGCAGCAGCGGTTTGTCTGAGCCGAAGGAAATTTTTTTTGTAGCAGCCAGATTTTTTGAAAGTCTTAGGCTGATACTTGATTTTTTTTGGAGTGCCAGATACTTTGAACTCTGTGAATTCTTTTCAATGATGGACAGTTACCAAAATTCTAGTTGAGAATTTTTTGAGTGTCATCTACTTTGAGTTTGAGGTATTTCATACTTAGAATGTTGATATTATTCTCAGTGGCAGATACTTTGCTTTGTACATATTTTGCTTTGTACACTCAGGTCAATGAACATATGTTTTATATGCTTTGTATATTATATGTTTTGTATATTAAAGTATATTATTCTCAGGCAATGAACATATTTTGCTTTCTATACTCAAGCAATGAACATATCAGGCAGTGAACAAGTTGATATGGTTTTAGTTGCTTCTCTGAATTGTCATGCACAAAATCCCAAGAATGAGAAGAGCAAAACAGTGCTAGTTGATGGAGTTATCAGGTCACCAAGTGACTCAACCCAAAAAGAAATTCAGTTCACATTCAAGACCTACACATATGTCTGAGCTGCACCTCTTAGTACATGCTCTGGGGGTACTCGACAAAATTTCATAATGTGTGCTACTACAGGGATTTGACAGTATAGTTAAGGTGTTTATATTATTTTTTCTACAATCTTTTAAACGAAAATCTTGTCATCTCACTTTAATTGCAAGCACTGCATTGGATTCTCAAGCCAGAACACATTGAAAGTCTTAGCTCAAAACTAACATCATATTTTGTCAATTTTCTCTTCATAGTATCAGTTGAACTAAGACTTGAAATATAGAAGCAAATTGGGTAAATCCTTCAACTACTGCTGCTTTTGAAAGAACTTCAGTTTGTTCATTAAATAATTTAATTTCACCATTTTTTAATGTATTATGTACATAGAATTTCTAGAGAGAAATTCTTTTTTTTTAAGTCCCAACAGCCAGAAGCTCTTACAGTTAATGTTTACCAAATTGAGTATTATAAAGTTAGGATTTTCTAATAAAGGTCCTCAACAAATTTGAAACTTCATACAAGACAACAACACAAACCCTTAATGCCTTAAAGTATGGTAGGATAGTTTATCATAATACCAATATATTAACCATCAAATTCATATCTAGCAAGATGGGATTACAAAATCCATGCATAACCTTCTAGTACCCTTCACAAATTCATTAATAATTAAACATTACATAGTAGAACATACAACATACCAAAATACAACATAGAAAATAGATACATCCTCCAAAATACCAAAATATAAACATCCACCCAAAATACACCACCACTACAAGAAACCAAAGAAAAACTTTATACTTCAAGGGACACCACCACCACCACCACCGCACTACTACATTAAGAACGTAAGAAACAACAAGATGGACACCAATACCCCCACAGAGAAATCCAAACACCGAATAATGCTTTGCACCTGCCCTGTAACCATTCTTCCTCGCACCATCACAATCTTCTGACCTCAACAATGACTGAATCACAAGCTCATCATACAATTCTCTAATTGTAGCATCTGTATCATCTTCTTCCCTATAATTCTCTACCCAACAAAAAAATTCACATCCACTAGGAAAATTAGGACAATTGTAGTAGGCTTTTGCCAGGGTTCCCAAAGTAGAATACTTGACCACTGTCTGCATTCGATAAAAACATTTGGGAGCTCTAATTCTTTGTCCTGAACTAGCTCTGGAAGACCTGGAGCTACTACCATAGTGATTGTAAATTTGGTTGGAAGAATAGTTTGATGCCATCTTACAAAATACTGTCAAGTTTAAGAAATACACACAAAAATCACATTCTATTAACTTATTGCAAAATATACATTAGGTCACTTCATATCATAAACAATTCTCATTCTAAGAAATACCGGTCCAATTAAACAATTTTGTAAATGATAAGGGATCTCTAATTTTGCAAATACTCCAAATATCAATAATAAATCTCTAATATTGCAACTAACTATCCCTAATCTTTCCCCTAATGATCAATGATTTGCGATAAAAATCCTACAAATTACTATCCCAAATCTATCCCCAAATGAACAATGCTTTCCAATAAAAAGTCTGCAACTAACTATCCCAATTTTTTTCCTATACGAACATTGCATTTCGAAAAAAAATTCTAAGATAACATATGTTACGATTACACTTAATCAAACATAAAAGCTTGGTATAAAGCAAAGTTTTAAAAGCATGAAAATCACTGTTAACCAAGGGATAGTTTCACCTCTTCTTCAATAAATGCACTGAGAAATATAAAAAAAGAATCAAAAGTAAGTAAATTGGCAGATTTAAACAATTAATAAGAAAGTGTATGCAAAATTTAGATTTTCAAATATCTAAAATTAAGTTCATGCTCAATGATTTGCGATAAAAATACCAGTTCAATTTAGCAATTTTGTAAATAATATGGGATTTGCAATAATAAATCTCTAATTTTGCAACTAACTTTCCCTAATCTTTCCCCCAATGATCAATGATTTGCGATAAAAATTCTGCAAATTACTATCCCTAATCTATCCCCCAATGAACAATGCTTTCCGATTAAAAGTCTGCCACTTACTATCCCAAATTTTGGGATTCCTTCACATAATTACTTGAAATATTTAAGATACTAACATGAGATCCGATAATTCAATTTCATGAAGCTCTTTAATAGCTATAAAAAACCTGAATGACTAAAGTGTTAAAAATCTACCTAATATTATACCTTGGGGTTTCGTTTTTTCAGATTAATCTAAGAAGACTCTTTTTACCATAAACTAAAAAATCTACAAATTACTATCTCAAATCTATCCCCAATCTATCCCCCAATCTACCTAATTTCGTGAAGCTCTACAACTTACCATTATTTTTTTTAACAAGATTAATCCAAGAAGAAACTAGGATTTCTATTTAACTCAATTGAAGGTAAAATTTTATACCTTGCGGTTTCGATTTTTGAGATGGCAGCATCAATCGAGAGAGGGACAGCTTCGTCGACCAAGAGAGAGATAAAGGGAGAGGTAGAGGTCCACAACTGGGGTATCGTCGATGTCGAGAGAGAGGTAGAGTGATCTGAGAAGGAGAAGAGGCGAGTGAGAGAGAGAGCAGCGTTGACGGAGAGAGAGAGGTTAGCGTCGATGGAGAGAGAGAGGTCGAGCGATTAGGGTTTCGTTTTTGTTTTGAGGAAAATGGGTCAGGTCGAAAGGATAAAGAGAAAGAGAGGGACGAGACTGAGGGGTAGGGGGAAAGTCAAAAATACCCCTCTGTAAGTGTGAGAAGAGCGAGAAAGAATTGCAGCCATTAGATCTGGATCATGATCAGGTGTAAAATCGGACGACTACGGAGGAGTGCACACGGCTGTGTGCACTAGAGGAGTGCACAACCGTAGCCCCCCCCCCCCCCCACACACACCAAACCATGTTGCTTACACTCAACCTACCCAACTTATTTTCATTGTTAGCCAATTGGGGGAGCACAGTACAACATACCTTGTCGTTAGCTAAATGATGTAAAACGTAATCCTAAATAGAGAATTTCCAAGAATTTTAAAGAACTAATTTTACTAACATGTAATGCGGATCAAGTTAGAAATTAAAACAGTTAATCAGTTCGATGAATTTTTAAGAATTGAATTAAGTTTAACAATCCCAATTAAAAGTTAAATCCCAACAATCAACAATAATACTTAATCATTCTTAGCATGTAAAATATTAAATAAAGATTTGTACACTAATCGGCAAGTAGAACACACTCTCTCAATATTTGTGGACGACAGATAAATAAGATAATATAATAGAGATGATAAAGTAGTATAACACAAATATTTGAAAAGTAAAGAGTTTACCGAAATTCGAAGCCAATCGCGTAAGAACCTAGAAGGCTACAGTGGTCGATGCTGGTCGCAGTCGACGGCTGCAGCGGTGCACAGGGGCGAGGCTGGTGATCGGGGTTGCTGGCGTCAGAGGGAAGCGGGGTGCGAGCGACGAGGGTGGTCGAAAGTGATGGTAAGGGCGATCGAAGGTGCTGGCAACGCGGGATTGGGTTAACGGAGGCGGACGGGAAGACAAAAGGGGGAGTCCGGGTAGGGGAGGACGAAGGCGAGGGGCGAACGGTTTGATGGCGGTGGTGGTCGAAGATGGTAAGCAGTGGGTTGGTCGGGATTTGGAGGAAGCAGAGAGAAGGGGATTAGGGTTTGGGTTTTATTTGGGAGATTTCTTTGTAAATTTGGGGGTAAATATAGAGTTTATCACAAACCCGAAAATTGGATCACAATTATATCACACAAAAAGAGAGACGAAGAGCAAAACTCAACACAATATTTTATATCAAGAATAGCATAACTTCTCATTTATCTCAAGGCCTATATATAGGCTCGAAAGAAATCTTGATAAAAACCTCAAAATATTCTTAAATTTCAGAAATATTCTAATGCATAAAAGAAAGATTACATATGGCTATAATTGCCAAAAACAAATATGGTACTAAAATAAAATCCTAAGCTAATGAAGCAGTTGTCCTAGACGATGCCTGCGTTGATAGAAACACCCAAATCGTCTTGAACCGATGTCGTCATCATTCTCCCCGAATGGGAGAGGTCTTGACCCAGTCGAGTCAAAACCAGTCCTCCTGTTATAGTACTCCAAAAGGTCTGGATCCAAGCGTTGGAGCTCATCACCATCTATCCAAGTATCCTCCGACTCCAGCTTGTTTTTCCATCTTACCAAATACCTATGAATATCACCATCTCTAGTAGAAATTATCTGATCATCTAAAATATTATCCAATTCTTCTGTCGATGGGTAAGTAGTATCTGGTAGTGGGGTAATTGGGGAATCTCACCATTAGGCTGCAGGATAGGCTCATCTATACGAGGATTTATAGGATTAAATTCTGAGCCTTCATAGGGTACTCGATCCTCAATATTGAAAATCTTATTTATGCCAAAACCTTTAGGAAGGTCAACGACATAGGCATTATCATTGATTCTATAAATAATTTTAAATGAGCCTGCAGCACGTGCATTCAACTTCTTAACAGATCCAGCTGGAAACCGTTCCGGACGAATCCGAACCATCACTGTCACCCACATTAAAAGTTTTAAATTTCCTTCTAATATCAGCTCTTAACTTGTAGTTAGAATTATTCTCATTAATTTTCTTGAAATTTTCTTTATGCAGGTCATGAATGCGGGATGCAAATGCAGATGCAGACTCTAAGACTCGGTGATGTTCTAACATGGGGACAAGATCTATAGGCTGCCTAGGAGGATAACCATGTACAACTTCGTGTAGACTCATGCCAGTGGTTCTATTCTTAGATGTGTTGTAAGCAAATTCAGCAACCATTAATTTTAAATCCCACGTTCCTAAGTTCTCCCACAAGAGTACGCAAGAGATTGTCAAGACTCTGATTGACAACCTCAGTCTGTCCATCAGTCTGTGGATGGAAGGCTGAAGAGAACTTCAATTTCGTACTCATATTGTACCATAGGGTCTTCCAAAAATAACTCATGAATTTCACATTCCTATCAGACACAATGGTTTTAGGCAACTCATGTAGCTTCACAATGTTATCAAAGAAGATCTGAGCTACACGAGATGCATCGAAAGTTTTCGAGCATGGGAGGAAGTTGGCCATTTTAAAAAAACGATCCACGACGACAAGAATGGAATCGTATTTCTTTTGTGTTTTCGGTAAGTCTAACACGAAATCCATACACATCTTTCCAAGGGCGACTGGGAACAGGTAATGGAGTATACAGGCCTATGTTCTGTTTTTGTTGCTTGGCAAGTTGACAAGTATGAATTTGTTAAGGCTAAATATAAAAAAAGCACACAGTTTTGGGCCATTTTAAAAAAAGTACATGGAAGTTTTTTTTATAAAAATGACACAATGTTTAAATAAGGTCCACTAGGTTAGTTAGGGTTAGGGTTGGGTTATGGTAGGGTTTAAAAAAACCACTTCATTTTTCATTTGTGTTTAAAAAAACCACATTCATCTTTTATTTGTGTTTAAAAAAACATCACTTAACTAATCAGATGTTTAAATAAACCCCCGAACTAACCCTTAACCCTAACCCCAACCCTAACTAACCCAGTAGACCTTATTTAAACATTGTGTCCTTTTTTAAAATAAAAAAACTTCTGTGTACTTTTTTTAAACTGGCCCAAAACTGTGTACTTTTTTTAAATTTTGCTCATTTGTTAACAAGTCTCGCAAATTCTCTTTTTAGCTTTAGGCAGTAATACCTATGTTCCACAGCATCAATGATCTTACTATGCCCAAAGTGTCCAGCAAGGCCACCAACGTGCAATTCCCAAACAAGATACTCTCGTAATGATGTACTAGGAATGCACAGTTTGGAGTGATAGAAGAGATAATCATCTTTTAAGAAATAATCATCTATCACTCGACTGATGCCATCCTTCAAAGAAGTGTGCATCTCGTGAAAATCTGGATAGAAGGCATACCCATCTTTCAATCTCTCAAAACCAATAATTTTGGAGCGCAGTAGATAAGATCATGTAACAACGACTGAGTGCATCCGCGGCCTTATTATCAATCCTTTTTGTATGCCTAATGGTATATGAATACTCTTGTAGGAACTCTACCCATCTGCATGTCTCGAATTCAACTTTTGTTGAGAATTAAGAAATCTTAAGGCCTCATGGTCTAAGAAAATGACGAATTCTTGCGGCAGGAGATAATGTCGCTAATAGCGAAGTCGAAGTGACTGAATTACCGCATAGACCTCCTTGTCATAAGTGGAGTATTTTTGTTTTGCTTCGTTCAGCTATTTCACTGAAATAAGCAACAAGATGACTCTTTTGACTAAGGACTCCACCAATATCAATACCAGAACCATCGCACGTTACTTCGAACACTTTACTGAAGTCAGGCAACCTCATGACAGGTGTCTGAGTCATTCTCTTCTTGATCTCTTCGAAGGCTTTCGTGGCTTCTTTCAACCAAACAAATTCACCTTTCTTTAAACAGTCGGTTATCAGAGCCATAATTGTGCTAAATCCTTGCACAAACCGACGATAGAAGGTGGCAAAGATAATGAAAACTCCGCACATCACGAATATTGCGGGGCTCAGGCCACTCAGCAATAGCTCGTATCTTTTCTGGGTCAATGAATACTCCTCTAGCAGAAACAACAAATCTCAGAAAGATAGTTTGATCGGAGATGAAGGTATATTTGGTAGGATTAGCATAAAGTTGGTCCTTTCTCAAAATACCGTTGACCTATCTCAAATGGTCAAGATGTTGCCCAACGGATCGGCAGTAAATGAGAATATCATCAAAGTATACCACAAGGAACTTGCCCATAAAGGGACGGAGTACTTGCGTCATAATTCTCATAAACGTGTTTGGGGCATTTGTCATTCCAAATAGCATGACCATCCATTCGTACAGGCCATCCTTCGTCTTGAAGGCGGTCTTCCATTCATCACCAGGACGAACACGTATTTGGTGGTAGCCACTTTTATGATCAATCTTGAAAAAGATTATGGCACCAGACATCATATCCATCATGTCATCCAAACAGGGAATGGGAAAACAGTACTTTATAACGATCTTGTTTATAGCACGACTGTCCACACACATACGCCAGGTTCCATCTTTCTTTGACGTTAATAGTGCGGGAACACCGCAAGGACTTAAGCTTTCTCTAATGAAGCCCTTTGCCAATAACTCATCAACTTGCCTTTTCAACTCGGCATGCTCTGTCAGATTCATCCAATAATGTGGCAAGTTGGGTAGACTCGCTCCCGAAACCAGATCAAGAGCGTGTTGGATATCACGCAGTGGAGGTAGCTGGTTAGGGCGGTCAGCAAGAAACACAACTGCAAATTCTTGAAGGACTGGAGTAACTTGAGGCGGGATGAGTGACTTAGAATCTTTAGGAACTTCTCTCGCTGTGAGTAAAAAAATTATAGCCCCTTTGTCAATTTCTTTCGTGAGTTCCTTTTCACCCATATATGTTACTTCCTTACCCTTTCTTGAGGGAGCTAGTGTTGTTTCAGTTGGACCAGTTCGTGGTCTCACGGCATTAGCTTTATTTTTAGTCTGTCATGCTGGAACACACATTGGTTGGATCGACCATATATGGTCACATCGGTGTCATATAACCAAGGTCTCCCTCAAATGACTTGACCCACATCCATTTTAAGCACATCACACCAAATTTGCTCTTTGTAAGCTTTGAAGTCCACAGGGACCAAACATCGATGTGTTACTTGGAGGGCTGTCGCATCAATCCAAGATACTTTGTATGAGCGTGGATAGAGTTCAACCTTAAGTCTGGTCTTAACTAAGACCGCAAAAGAGACGGCGTTGACGCAGCTCCCACTGTCAACAATCACCTTGCAGTTTTTGCCACCTATAGTCGTAAAGGTGTAGAATATAACAGTGTGCTTCCAATCATCTTCATCTTTTGGCTAGGTCAAAGCACATCTGACTACATTCAAGTGAGGTGATTGGATAGACTGAATATAGTGGAGATACTGGTCATCCTCTTATTCACTGAAGTCATCACCTTCAATAGGCTCATAGGAAAACTCATTGTCGGAATCATTAGCGATGACAGCGTTACCCTCTACTATATAGATCCTACTGGGGCTGGGACAGTTGCTAACAACATGGCCATATCTCTTACATTTATAGCACTTAGTGAGAGGATCAACCTTAGAGTAGTCTTTTCTGGTGTTCTTACCCTTATTGTCATTTTTAGGTGGATAGGAATTTGAATTAGGTTTGTTGGGGTAAGATTTATTGGGTTTTAGGAAGAGGAGGGCTTAGGCCTAAAGGGATCAGTGGAGGTCATTCTAAAGGAATGATTTCTCGAATCGCTGGATTTATAATGGGAATTAGCTTTAAGGAAATCCATATCGAGGACAGGGGCATAAGCTGCCGCTAATGAGTCCACATTTATATAAATTAGCTCGTTCCTCAGATTGGCTCGTAATCCAGCCCTAAACCTAGAAAGAGTTTGTTCTTCGCTCTCTTTACCTAAGGACATTGCACCGAATAAGGAAGTCATCAAACTTATCAACATATTCTTGTGTGGATTTGCTTCCTTGATGAAGTTGGTTCCGCGAATCTAGCAATCAGGTGTGGAACGATAACGATATGTATCTCTCAGTGAGCTTCTCTTTCATGGCTTCCCAAGTGGCTATGGGTGCCATGCCTCGGCCTCTACAGGCGTGTTCAAGATTGGTCCAGTGTTGTTGAGTTTTTCCATTCAATTTCATCGTGGCAAATTTAACTTTCAGGGCTTTGCTCATGTCAAACCACATAAAGTAGTGGTCCATGGCACGAATCCAATCGAGATAAGCTTGAGGTTCCATGTGACCTTCATAATGAGAAACGTCAGCCTTAACGTTCTTGTATTATTCGTTAGGGTCACGATCTTGACGTCGGTCGTCACGATCATTCCCTTGAGGGATCTGACAATTAGCATGAAACTCAGGGGCAACAGTTTGATTTAATTCCACTTTCTCAAGCCTCTGATTGATATTGGCAAGAGTTGCTTGAATGGAAGCTAGGGTAGCGGAAATATCAGAGTTGTCCATCTCAGTTCGGAGAGGTCTAGGGTTCCTAATTGAGTGGTCTGGGAGGGGCAAGAAAGGCTCTTCGGGATTTGTGATGGTGTTGCGAAGATGCATTCACTAACGGTGACAACTAGGGGTCGTGTGTATGCTGAAATTTGGAAGAAGAAAAAAAAACATGTCTTAAATGCAATTAAGTTATGTATATATATATATATATATAGGGAAAGCTTCGGTTGAGCACTACTCTAGTGCTCACCGCGTGAACACTAGGCCTTCGGGCATTCATATCGAAAATCCGAACCGTTCACATTGATCTACACATCTAAATTAGTCTAAATATGTAAAATCAAATCACTTGAAATTCATTTGCCCATCCATCATGTGATTATAAAAACAATGATTTTCAGCCATACAATTTTGTAACACTTCAATGGATGGGCAAACGAATTTCAAATAATTTGATTTTACATATTTAGACTAATTTAGATGTGTAGATCAATGTGAACGGTTCGGATCTTCGATATGAACGCCCGAAAGCCTAGTGTTCACGCGGTGAGCACTAGAGTAGTGCTCAACCGAAGCTTTCCCTATATATATATATATATATATATATATATATATATATGGAAAGCTTCGGTTGTGCACTCCTCTTGTGCACACGGCGTGTGCACTAGACCTTCGGGCGTTCATATCGACGATCCGAACCGTTCACATTGATCTACACATCTAAATTAGTCTAAATATGTAAAATCAAATCATTTGAAATTCATTTGCCCATCCATCATGTGGTTATAAAAAACAATGATTTTTAGCCATACAATTTTGTAACACTTCAATGGATGGGTAAATGAATTTCAAATGATTTGATTTTACATATTTAGACTAATTTAGATGTGTAGATCAATGTGAACGGTTCGGATCGTCAATATGAACGCCCGAAGGCCTAGTGCACACGCCGTGTGCACTAAAGGTAGTGCACAACCGAAGCTTTCCCTATATATATATATATATGAAGTGATCTAAAAGAATGAAAGAAAATGAAATAAAAGGACTAGACATTCCTAAATGAATGCAAAATTATAAGACTAAATGGTGCAAGAACTAGGGTTTTAAGAACCTTCGCTCTGATACCAAAATGATGTAAAACGTAATCCTAAATAAAGAATTTTCAAGAATTTTAAATGATTAATTTTACCAACATGTAATGTGGATCAAGTTAGAAATTAAAACAATTAATCGGTTCGATAAATTTTCAAAAATTGAATTAAGTTTAACAATCACAATTAAAAGTTCAATCCTAACAATCAACAATAATACTTAATCGTTCTTAACATGTAAAATATTCAATAAAGATTTGTACACTAATCAACAAGTAGAACACTCTCAATATTTGTAGACGACAGATAAATAAGATAATATAATAGAGATGATAAAGCAGCATAACACAAATATTTAAAAAGTGGAAATTGTTTATCAGGATTCGAAGCCAATCGCATAAGATCCCAGAGGGCTGCAGTGGTCAGTGTAGGTCGCAGTCGGCGGCTGCAGTGGTGCACAGGAGCGAGGCTGGTGGTCGAGGTTGCTGGCGTCGGAGGGAAGCAGGGTGCGAGCAACAAGGGCGGTCGAAAGTGAAGGTGAAGGCGATTGAAGGTGCTGGCGGTGCGGGATTGGGTTGACGGAGGCGGACGGGAAAACGAAAAGGGGAGTCAAGGTAGGGGAGGACGAAGGCGAGGGGCGAACGGTTTGATGGCGGTGGTGGTCGAAGATGGTGAGGAGTGGGTTGGTCGGGATTTGGAGGAAGAAGGAGAGAATGGGATTAGGGTTTGGGTTTTATTGGGGGATTTCTTTTTGGATTTTGGGGTAAATTAGAGTTTATCACAAACCCTAAAATTGGATCTCAATTTATCACACAAAAAGAGAAAGATGAAGAGCAAAACTCAACACAAAAATTTTTTTTATTCAAGAATAGCATAACTTCTCATTAATCTCAAGACCTATATATAGGCTCAAAATAAATCTTGATACAAATCTCAAAATATTCTAAAATCTCAGAAATATTCTGATGCATAAAAGAAAGATTATATATGGCTATAATTGCCAAAAACAAATATGGTACTGAAATATACTCCTAAGGTAATGAAGCAGTTGTCCTAGATGATGTCTGCGGTGATAGAAACGTCCAAATCGTCTTGAACCGATATCCTCATCACTAAACACTCGGATTGGTACTAGTTAAGAGATTAGCAATGAGGTCTTGAAAGCCATCCATACGACTTTCTCAAAATTCAAACGAACCAATACAATTTATATATATGATCGGAATCGAAATCATATGTATGAGCAGGATCGGAACCAAAATCAAAATACATAGATGATGTCTGCGGTAATAGAAACGTCCAAATCGTCTTGAACCGATGTCCTCATCACTAAACACTCGGATTGGTACTAGTTAAGAGATTAGCAATGAGGTCTTGAAAGCCATCCATACGACTTTCTCAAAATTCAAACGAACCAATACAATTTATATATATGATCGGAATCGAAATCATATGTATGAGCAGGATCGGAACCAAAATCAAAATACATAGAATCTTAAGCCGAAACCACAGCAGATAAGATCTTCCACTTTATTAAACTTCAAAATATTTTACAAGACACACTTCTTACACACTTAGATATTATAAAAGCACGGAAGAGTAAAAGAAGAGCAGAAGAAGTGAATGAAAAAGTGCTGGAAGAGATATTTGAATGCAGAGTTATAGGCTATGCCACTCTGCATACATATTTATAGAGAAGGAAAAGAAGAAACAAAGATAAGAAGGAATCTCCTTTTGTGTTGGCACCTTGTTGTCAAATAAGGAGGAATCGCCTTTTGTGTTGTCACCTCGCTATCTTCTTACTGGCATATTCCTTTGGCTTTATCAAAGCTTTACTTCATTAAAGTAGCTTTTATTAAAGTTGCTTTGACTATTCTAAAATTTCTCCGTCCCTTTCTTGTTGGGTGACTTGGATCCCACCAATTATTTTGGTGCTTTGTCTTTTCCTTTATCTCTAGCGTCAACTTTTTTAACCAAGGATTGTTCTTAAACATTTTTGTTCCTGCGAATTATCTCCTTGATTTCTGCAACTTTTGCATTTACATCAATTGAATTCCCCCATTTTAGATGAAATTTTCGTTTTAAACACGGGAGATAATATTCATCCCAAGTGACTTCGAGACTCCACCTCCAAATCCATGGAATTTTTGTTTCACAGAAAAAATACATGGGACATAATTCATCAAAAATTTCGCCTTCATCCATTCTGCTAATAATTGGATGAGAGTCCACCCATAAATCGTATAACTCAATAATGGATTTAGGTAGTATTTCTTAACTAGCACCATATTTGTGCCACCAATTATAAAACCACGTTCGAACCCCTTTATGAAGGGGCCGTGGGGCATAACTTGAAAAACCAAATATGTTTTCCTTTGGAATTTTCAATTAGAAATACCTCGTGAAATGCCGAAACATAATCCCAATAATTAAACATTTGTGCTTGCCCATCTACCTTTATTAAAGGTAGTGCTTCATGGGTGCTAAAATCCCAATCTTTAGGAGATAATGCCTCCTTAATAATGCATTTGCTGAAATTAGGAGGTAATTTATTATTTGAATTTGGATGATAATGTTTTGAAGGAAAAGGTGGAGTACGGCCACCCAATTTCATTAATAAGAAATTAATAATACAAACCCAGCGAACTGGGCCAGATTACAACCTACAGACAGGAAATAAAACATACATGAAGCAACATGACCCGTACAAACAACAAATCCCTCCTACAACTCTGAAGGGTGGGCAGACAAACAAGCTCGGTCCAGTAAAATTGTATGCACGTCAATTTAGCTTCGTATACTGCTTCCACGGCACGTGCACACCCACCTAAAACTAGTCTAACAGAATTTTAACACCCGCCGTTCCCTGCCTTCTTGCTGGGGGACCCCATCTTTAGGCCCAAGCCCCGCAGGCCAACTTATGACATCACGGCACATACACAGCAACCGCACCCTCCCACCATCTCCACTACTCATCCTACAAACGCGCCAACAGCTCCCACAGTCGCTACCAAAGAGATAGCCATAAAGATGATACCTTCACCTCTCTCACGATTGTGCTATCTCAGGCGATTTCTCACCAATCAACTATCTCGCTCACCCCACCAACGCTTCATGAGAGAGCCGTGGAGAGGATACCTTCACCTCTCTCACGCTATTGCTCTCTCAGTCGATTTCTCACCACACAGACTCATCTCGACTTACTCCCAACGAGAAAAGAGACAACACTGTTACGAGACAGTGGCCTAAGCTGGAGGAAGCTCGATAGCCTGATAGTAGGCGCTGTCAAGACTGCATCGGCAGCATTGTTGGACACCCAAACAAGTGAGTGTACATCATGGAAGGACCCCATCTTCGGGCTCAAGCCCCACAATCGTGCAATACAATGTGCTACACAGTCCCCACCTCCCACAGCAAACAACCATCGGCCTGACCCCACGGGCCCCATACCGAACCACCGACCTCACACACTTGAGCCCCAAATCCATGGCGTTCACGACAACAGGCGCGGGAGAATGCTCTAGCGCAACATAGTCGCTCCGCGATAGTTGAGGCAAGCACCCCGAAAGTTGAAACAAGTGAGCGCACATCATGAAGGGATCCCATCTTTGGGCCCAAACTCCACAATCGTGCAAAACAACATACAACACCCTCCACACAAGAACAAGCTCGACACTGCCCACCTCAAACCCTGGTTTCTTCACACGCACTACCAACCCTCGAGAAACCAAATCATAGCCACAGATTGCCATGATTGGCCCCGAAAGTGTGGACATGATGACAACCGCGAAGAACATCCGGACAAATATCTAGCAAAGCCAACCAACCCCAACCTAACCCATCCGGGCAAACATCCAGGCAAATATTTGGATGATAATGTTGAAATGATACTTCTTTTTGTTGTAGTATCATTTGCATCCATTGTCTAGGCGTATTAGACTTTGTCGGATAAAAATAGTTGTCCAAGTATTTTTGGCGCAACTTTTCTACATCATTCATTAATGGAATATCTTCCTTTTCAATATGAACAATAATTTCAAAAACTTCCGTAGTATAACTAGGTTGTTCATTTTGTAATATTTCTGCAAATGTGGTTGCAGATGTTGAAGCACTATTTGCCTTCTTAGTTGCTCGAGTATTATTCGCAACTGATGAATTCCGTGAAATCTTCAATATTGAAGGAATTATGAATTCCTGTCTTTCAGATTGTTCTCCAAGAGTTTGCACAAGAGATAGTATAACCACCTCTTCCTCTTCCCCTCCCCCGATTAGGAGGTTGGTTGCGCTTCATGCTTACCCTGTAAAAATTCACAAGTAAGAAAATCAGGCAAGGAGTTAGAATCTCCTTTAATAGTCAATATTAAAATCAAAGACCGATAATTCTCCTTGCCATATAGAGTAAAACTGCTTAGAGGCAAAGATTTTAACATCATTTTCAATAATACTCTTAACAGAGCTACAATCAATTCTTCGAATAAAAATTTCTGATTTAATAAATCATCTTGAAATTTATGCAAACACTTAATAATAAAAAGCATTTCTTTATTTATTGTAGAATAATTGTATTGAGTGGGATTCCATTTTCCATAAGTAAATCGAACTAATACTACCTTATTAGTTTCTGGATGAACTTGTTTTAAAATTCCACCATAGCCAATATTAGAAGCATCAATTTCTACAATTTTAAACCACTTTGGGTTTGCTAAATGTGTACATGGCAAATGCATTACATTTGCCTTAATTCTTATGACTGCCTCAATATGTTGATTAGTCCAAGGAGATGGATTTATCCGTAATCTCGTATATAGAATGGCTCTCTGTGATTAGGTCTTTATAATAATCTGCCATAGTTCAGAGCTCCTAAAATCCCTGTAATTGTTTTTTATCAGTAATTTTATCAGGGAATTTTGAAGCAAATTCAATACTTCTATCCATAGGAACTATCATTCCTTGATGAATATTATGACCAAGAAATCTTATTTCAATTTGAAATAATTTCATTTTTTGTTCAGATATAACCAAACCATTTCGTATAACTAAATGTCTTAGTATTTCAAGATTTTGAAATGTTGATCTAAATTATCAGAAAATACTAAGATATCATCTATGCATGACAATATGAAATCAGTATATGAGTTAAAAATATCATCCATAATATTTTGAAATTCAGATGGGGCATTTTCGGACAGAATGACACAACATTCCATTCACAATGTCCAAACGGAACAGTAAATGCTTGTTTTATATTTGTCCTTTTCCTCGATTTGAATATTACAATATCTAGATTTCAAATCAAAATTTGAAAATATCTTCGCATTATAAATGTGATTTAACAAATCCCTTTTATTAGGTATTGGATATCGAATCCATTTAAGTACCTTATTAAGGGGCTTGTAATTAATAACTAGTCTAGGAATTTCTCGTTCCTTTTCTACCTTGTTATAAACAAAGAAAGTTGTACACCTCCACGGAGAATAGATTTTCTTATTAATATTTTCTCTAATACAGTTGCTATTTCCTTTTTGCATTGATCAGGACATCCTTGATTCATTTGACAAGACCTTGCTTTTGTCGGAATATTTTTCTCGTCAAAATTCTCTTCATATGGATGAGGCACAATATGTTGTTTTCTATCCCAAAAGGCAGTAGGTATAGAACTACAAGTAATAGTTTTAAATTTCTCAAATACTTTGATTTATCAATCCTTTAGTTTTTTTCTTTGTTCAATTATTCCTCAATTTGACCGTAAGATATTTCTTCTTTAAGATAGCTAATTTGCTTCTCTTTAAGAATATTATCTTTGATTTCATTCAAAATCCTTATTTGAGGACCTGTAATGAATTCAAATTTAATTGGTTTATCTTTGAAAGTAGCAAAATCCTTATTTGAGGATCTGTAATGAATTCAAATTTAATTGGTTTATCTTTGAAAGTAGCAGTTATACCACTTGTATCAATTTGTCCTATGGGCATGATTTTATTTTAAAATGGTGTCCCTAGTATAACATGTCGAGATAAATCTTTTACTAATAAAAATGGAGTAGGAATGCATATATTGTTATTACAAATATGTGCATCTGTTAATTTATAATTAACATTTAGTTTTTTTCTCACTAGCACCACTAAGTGTCTGGGTGGTTTCTTAAAATAGATCGAAGGAACAATACCTTCTCTAATACAGTTAAAATCAGCACCACCACTATCAACTAGTGTTCTCAAATCTGGTATAACATGCTGCTTGGCTATTACCAAGGTCATAGATATATACTATTTCTGAGATGTTACTTGTAATACATTTAACAACGCAGAGGATTGAGATTTAGATGATTCTATTTTTCGAGAGGTTCCTCATTTTTATCTAATCTTGCTAAAATATATTTATTCGCTTCCTTAAGAAGTTTGACTTCTTTTTTGAGATTATTAATCTCTCTGTTTAAATCAGAGTGTGACAATATTTTAACTTGTCTTTCTTGTCTTTTTTTTTCCAGAAGTTCTGACATTTTATAAACATTATCAATGAAGAGCCTTCATTTTAGGCTTCTTATCTTCTTTTAGAAGAGGTCCTAATAATTGAATTTTCAATTTAGACTATATATTATCATCGGATAATATTTTTTGAATAATTTCCTAATTAAAGGAAACAACATTAATGAATAAATCATTCATTTCAACTATTGCCTTCCAATAATCTGGTCTATACTGCAGTTATTAACTGCACATTTAAATGAACAGTTAGATTCATCTGAAGAAGTTGTACTATCTTCATCAAAATATGAATCTATTTCATCATTTATCATGACCTTATATAAAGATCTTCTCCAGACTTCATCTTCAATCACGTTGATCTTCTTTTTCTGTATAACATTTATTTGCATAGTGGCCAATTTTGCCACATTTAACACACTTTGCTATTTTAGGATTATTAATCCTTTTTGTCTTAGAAAATTATTTTTCTCTAGGATAATATTTATCTTTTTCCTTTCCTTTCTCCTATAAGGAATATAGGATTTTTTACCCTTATTTTATGTTGATGATCAGTCGTATAATCCTGATAGTACGCAAATTGATGATCAAATTAACCTAATTATTTCTTTTCACATAGGTTTTGTTGTTTTAATTGTTTGTGTAATCTTAAATTGTTGCACAAGGATAAACCTTCGTTCACACAAGCATTTATTAATGCTCCATAGGAGTATTTTTATAATAATATACTACTCCAACAAGTTGTAGTTGATCTCCTGTAAAATGATCGAGAATAGGAAGAGCAAGTGTATAAACAACATCTTCTTTTAGCTGTTCTTCTTCACCTTTTATTGCACCAAGAAGTTCTTGTCTACTTTCTTCACTTAAGTAGTTTTGCCACCATCCCTTTAAAGTCCCTGTAAATCCACTAGTAATAAAAGCAGCAATTGCTTTTTCAGTATTACCATTTTGTTAACTTACGGTAGCATACATCATCATTCGATGTATTTCATTATCAATTTGACTTTCGGTATAACCATCAATATTCCATTCATAGATGTATGAACCACTGAAGTTCTCTTGCATAAAAACTTCATTTTCTTCGAATAATACATCCATGGGTGTAGGTCGTTTATAGTAATATCTGTCAAAAATTCTTGGTTTATGATCAGAAATCTTATGGATTTCTCTAAACTGTTTTTCAGTGTTAATAATATGATCTATATCAACTGATTCTTCTTCTGATATTTCAATATTAGGAAGTATAATTTTTTCATTATCACAAGATTCTGACAGTGCTACAGATGGTTCTCCTTCTATCATGTGTAATTTTGAATCCTTAAGCTATTTTATTAAGCCTTCTATTACTTCTGAGGTAATAACACTTGAACCATCTTTTTGTAATTTATAACCAGATATGAATTTGGTTGTAATGGTACTTGTTTAGTTTGTTGTATAACAGCTTTGCCTTCATCATTTTTAAAATATGGAATTGTTGTTTCAAGTTTATTAACAATTTTTGTGATTGTATCTTCAATTCTTGTTCACTGTTGTCCAACCACTTGTAAATGTAAACTGGAGTAATTTTGTTGTTTAAAAAGTTTATTAAACTCTTTAGTGCTCCAACATCCTTCTTGGATGTTTTAATAAATGGACTTGCCTCTGTATTAGTGGCATGTACTTCTGAAAGTCTTAATGGTTCACGAGGTGGATATAATGATCTTATCATAGTACATGTACTAGTTTCCACTATTTAAAGTGTTCTTCTAGTACATTTATTATATGTTCTTGTTCTTTGACATAATAGTCTAAGAACCATGGTACAAAATGTTCTAATCGACTCTCTACCACGGTACAAAATGTTCTAATTGACTCTCTGATTCAAGAGTTTCGAAATATAGTCTTTATTCTTCTGAAATATTATCATAATACCATTGATGAAATGACTCGTTATATTTCTTTTGAAATTCCTTATTAAGGAACTGTCTTGGATTACTTCCTGGACTTAAATCCATAAGATACTTTTACATATGAAAGCTCATTTCAGAGCTAGTGGGAGACATATTATCTCTCTGTTTATATACTAAAGTGGTATATTAGATTTTGAAATTCTTACGGCTTATGCTTCATTTTTTTTGTTCAGAAGGTCTAGAAAAATATCTTCTAAAGGAAGTAGAACCAGTCAAGGTTATTAACCTTGTCGGATTAAATGTAACTTGTACATCTCCATCGGCCGTTTGAATTATTTGATCAATATCTTGATTAATAATTGGCCTTGGCTGTACTGCTTGGGGTATAACCCAATTATGGAGAAAATTTACTTCATCATTTAATCTGTCTATTAGACGCAACTCGAGATGACAATAAATTAGTTTCTATTAAACTGGTTTTCCTAGTGGTGTATGAAATCTATCCTTTGGGGCTAAAGTGCTTAAAATCTTATAATAAATACTATAGACTATTGCTATTGTTTTAGATCCAAGTAAAAAAATTATACCCATAAATCTTTATATTAAGACTTACTGTCAAAAACAAACTTAAATCAGGGCATGCATTAAAATATACAGGACCATGATACAAACTGTTACCATGATACCCATAAGTGACTCTGTCCAATCGAGACACCTAGCATCTCTTAAACTTGCTAATATAGATGCATTTAAACCTTGTAATGTCAAGGGTTTAAAGGCTACTTGTATTAGGCCTATATGAATATTATGTATTTATCAACATATGGTTCAATATCGTCTTCACTAAGAAGTCTGCTATTTTTTTCTTCCTGGTTAATTGTCATTGTTCGTTTAGCCAGGTCATAGTTCGTTCCAAGGTTTTAATGGCCATGATTTCATATCAAGAAATCCAATTTTATATCTCTCTTTATTAGCGACATCAGGAATAGACCACTTATTAAGTTGATCTAATTCTGAAGGAAATTCAGCTAATTGAGCGTTTTTTTTATTTTATTACTATCAGTATTACTGGTATGCCTTCTAGATGAACTATATTTTAGACTAGCCATGTTACTTTCTACATATTTAAACACAATGTTACAAGTATAAGGTATTTAATTAAAAAAAATTATCTTGTTTTACTAAGTCCTCTTTTCGAGTTTCAACTTGCACGTCTGTCAACGACTTATGAGTAAACACCCATCATGTCTAACTCCAGCAATGGGAACAAAAGACTCTGCGCGACATGGGTGACGTCCCACAAGTTTATACTCAAAAACGAAGTTACCAATACAAAAGAACGTATCTAAATTAAAATATCAAACACTTTCAACGCTACCTGCTTAAACCTACACCTACAGTAAAGAATTTAGAAGAACATGGCTCTGATACCATGGCCAAGACAATGCACATGTTGTTTGTGCAAACTACAGGTTTCTTTCCGTATACATCATGAATAATAAACTTAAAACCTTAAAATCAAGATTCTAAACAGAAGCATAACTAATTAATGGGAATTCCGGTTACAATCTCAACTCAATTCCCCCAAATCCTCTTCACTTCTTCTCCAAAATTCACGCTTTCTATCCATACAAGCATTCTTCTTTCAAAGATGTCATTTTTACACTAAAAATAACTAAATGCACAAAACAATTTCATCTTTGGAAACGATTTGGAAGAGAGAAAAAATACTCGTTCAAGCAAAAACCCTAATTTGATCAAACCTAAAGCAATGAGACAGGAACAAAGATAAGAGTTGATTGCGAACAGTAGAAGAAGACGAGGAAGAGGAAGGATTGGTCAAGAAATCTTACCTCGAAATTGGAAACCCTAGGTTATTCTCTTCTTTCACTTCGCGTTCTGCGTTCACCCTCTTTTCTTGTCAGCCTAATTTCCTTCGATTTATATATATTTTTGTGAGGAAATCTAGGCCATTGATTTATTGTCGTTTTAAAGCTCAGTTATAGTTGAGAAATTACCGAGATGGCATGGCTTGTTTAACGAGTCGGGTACAGTAGATCCGTTATATTCGTGGACCCGATGCTTTAAAAGTACTGATATGGCTAAAAATAGAACTAAATCGGGCACGAATCTTAAAACTCTCAGGGGTAAAACGGTAATTCCAGCTACAAATGGGTCCGAATTGGGAGCTGGGTCTTTCTTCAAAGCCAAATAACCCAAAAACGGATCTATCCTATTGGGTATGGGTAGCAACCCGTTACAAACAAATTCAGATATTTAAAGAGTAATTCAAATTCATGATTATCTCTAAGAGACGGTTTAAACTAAATCTTTTATCATGAAGCGATTTAAACTCTAAATCGTATCCAAAAAACACTGGATACATTGGGATAAATCATTATCTCTAAACTGTCTCTAAATGCGACTATAAAAACCCCTCTTGCCTCACCATAACAAGGTAATCAATATTTTTCCACAAAAGCTCTTTCATAATCTTCCTGATTACTGACTTGAGCGTCGGAGGGTTCGCCGGAGGGATCCATCATGGTGTATCGAAATTTTTTGCAGGTTAACGGTAGCGGCAATGAATCAGTCAAACGCCGGTGAAAGTCAGCAGGTTTGCCTTATTCGTTTCCTAAAGAATCCACAAATTCATCTGTTTGCTCCCGCACCAAAATCAGCAGCAACAGATTGGCGCTGTCTGTGGGAAACGAAATGCAATCCAGCCTTACTACACCGGTAAAGTAGTTTCAAACCATGCATCCAAAAGAGAAGGGGAAGGCAGCGACCTCCAGCCGGAGAGCCACTCCTCTTCTTCCTCCTCCTCCGCTCCAAGACGTTATTCCTCAACTCAATCAGCAAGTTCAGCAACTGCAGCCTAAACAGCCTCTTCCTCAACATGCCCCTTCAGGGTTTCGGGGGGGCTGCCACGAGGGGCTCTCGTCGAAGTCGTCAAAAGCAACATCCTTTTTATGACCATGTTTCGGTCCACAATCCCTTAATTGACTCTATGGCTTCTCAAAGTCCTCCAGGGTCGGATCTTCGTCGAGTAATTTTTAACTGTCGGCATGGAGTCGACCTCCGAACGCTTGAATAAATGGCATGCCCCTGAGGAAGTACTCCCTCAACCTAAGCATCCAGGGCCACGAGAGTCCGGATCCCCCGTAAACCAAGGACCAGAAGATCCCCTCCCCCAAGGAGGCGAAGAGAGTCCCCTCCGCGTAGTCGGGAGAGAAGTCATACTCCAATAAGCCGAGCCACACCTAGGGACCGTCGAGCTGGAGGGGCACCAGTCACTCAGGCTGAGCTCCAGAACTTCAAACATGATATCTTGTGAGCTCTTAATATTACCACAAGTCAGGATCAGCGTGCCCTTAACCCTTGCCATACCGCCACTCATGAGGGAGAGTCCTGAGGGTCGACCAGATCCGACCGGAGGGATCATTCTGTCCATCGCCGTCTCCACGAGATGGAGAGACGCCTCAACATGATCAATCCCGAAGAAGAACAACGGACAAATAGGTTCTGCCCAAGCAACCCCCTTCTCTAGGGCCATCATGGAAGCTCCGATCCCGAAAAACTTTAGGTCACCCCGCTTTAAATCCTACAATGGGAAGTCAGACCCGGCCGATCATATCGAGAGTTTTAAAACTTTCATGATGATTCATCAAGCCTCGGATGCGCTCCTCTGCAAGGCCCTCCCAACAACATTGAGGGGAACAGCGCAAGAGTGGTACTCCCGTCTATCCCCAACCTCCATCTTCTTATTCAAACAGTTTGAAGAGCTCTTCCTCACCCACTTCGTGGGCAGTCGCCGAGCTGAGAAAACAAGTGAATGCCTAAGAGATTACGTCCGGCGCTTTACTACCGAAGCCTGATCTATTGCTTCCCTCAACCAATCAGTAGCCTCTGCGGCATTCAGGTACAACGTCACTAACGCCGACCTTAGGGTGTCCCTCGCCAAAAAGCCTCCTCGGGACTTCTCGGAACTCCTGCTTAGGTGTGAGAAGTACATCCGAGCGGAAGAAACTCTTAACCCCCCCACTCTCGAGGAATCATCTTCCGGAAATAAACAAAAGAATACGAGCGAAGAAGGGTCCCATAAATTCCAGAGGGACGACAATGGCCAACGCCGTCCAGCTCCTCATTTTGAGAAGTTCACCCCCCTTAGTGCTAGTATATCAGCAGTTCTTATGGAGGTGGTCAAGGAATGGCTACTCCGCAGTCCCCCTAGAATGAATACCTCTGGCAAGAAAATGAACAGGGATAAGTAGTGCCGCTTTCATAGGGACCACGGCCACGACACGGATGATTGTCGGGCTCTCAAAGAGGTGATCGAAGAACTCATACAGCAGGGACACCTGGCCAAGTTTGTCAGAATAGAAGGGGCTAACAATCGAACTGCGAGGCCCAACGAGTTCCAAGACACCGGACCTGGGGCCATCCTCCACCTTATCCATGGAGGTCCAATAGGGGAGAACCCAACTCCTCCCAAGAGGCCTTCACCCTATCTTAGAAGTAGGTTTTCAGTTTTCAATAAGGCCGATGCTTGTAACACGGTCAAAAGCATGTAATAATGGCTCGCCCCATTGAAGCGGCCACTTAGTTTGTTTCAATCAAACAGTTAATCTATTAAAGTTATTGCATTTTCCTTATGTCTCTTTCTGGGTCATATTTATAACCCGTTAAACGGTAAGTTCAGAGTCCAGCTGGTCCTACAGGGCCGCTCCCACAACTTACTAAGCTCAGACGAGTTTGGAGTCCAACACTTGGTTCGACGTCGCTTTAGCCACTTGCGAATGAGCAAATGTGGAATAGCTCACCATTCGAATTGCTCCTACAACTCGTTGAACCCCCTCAGACAACAAGTTTGGAGTCCAACACTTGGTTCGACGCTGCTTTAGCCGCTTCCGAACGAGCAAGTGCGAAGTAGCTCACAATTCGAAATTGCTCCTACAACTCGTTGGAATTCTTAAACACAACAAGTTTGGAGTCCAACACTTGATTCGATGCCGCTTTAGCCGCTTGCGAACAAGCAAGTACGAAGTAGCTTGCCATTTGGAATTGCTCCTACAACTTGTTGATAGCTCAAAACGAACATTCGTACTACTCCTACAACTGGTTAAATTTTGCAGCAAATGAGTTCGGAGCTCAACTCTCCCCTTGAGTTGCTCCTCAAACTTATCTCCCAAACGGTCCTCTCCTAGAGCCTAGTGATGCTCTTCGCTCCGCTCGACTCCAGAGCAGAATTTTTCTCACCGAGTACGGAGCTCAAACTCTCCCCCAGAGTTGCTCATCAAACTCGTCTCCCAAACAGCTCTCCTAGGGCCTGGTAAAGCTCCTCCTCCCACTCACCTCTTGAGCGACCTTCTTCCAAGAGAGTTCGGAGTCTAAATCATCTAGAGACGCCGTAACACCCCTGCCCCAAGCTTGGACAATTTATACAATTTAGAAGACAAATTATTTATATAGTACAACTGCCCACCACAGGTTGCCTCTCAAAAGGTGGTTAACCGAATTGGTGACTCTTGATCATAGGTAATAGTTTTTATTATTATTTTATTCATTTTGCAATACCGATGTGGGACTATATTTTCATACACATCCTCCTCTCTAAGATTGCACAGCCGAAGCCAAATGCATTCTTACACTCGGGTGGGTCCCCCTGGCATGGTCAAGTCATCCTTAGTTGACGACACAAGCAACAACATATACACTTGCTGTTTCTCTCCCACGTAAGGCCCCCCCACTACTATTCAACATCACACTATTTACAAACCATGCCATTTTATTCTTAATACCCACATATATACCATTATATTTAATTTGAAATTACGGGGTGTTACAACCCCCCCCCCCTTCAGAAATAAGCATCCTCGCTGAGCACGGGGCATGCACAACCTAGTGCAGGATCTCCTTTCTAGCCGATGTAGAGTGGAGTACCCTGATTCTACTAGCTGCACAGTACCCCGATTCTGCGGGTTGTACAATCCCCTTACCTGGGCGACCTGTCCTCAACCTCGCTCCCTCTCAAGCATACTTACCCGTACATCTGCTAGCTCCATCTCAGGCATACATCTCACTTACTCTTACCCACAATCGGTGTCAAAAGTCGGCTCTGATACCAATCGGTGTCGAAAGTCGGCTCTGATACCATTTGTAACACCCCTGCCCCGAGCTCGGACAATTTATACAATTTAGAAGACAAATTATTTATAGTATAGTACAACTGCCCACCACAGGCTGCCTCTCAAAAGGTGGTAATCCGAATTAGTGACTCTTGATCATAGGCAATAGTATTTATTATTATTTTATTCATTTTGCAATACCGATGTGGGACTATCTTTTCATACACATCCTCCTCTTCAAGATTGCACAGTCGAAGCCAAATGCATTCTTACACCCGGGTAGGCCCCCTGGCATGGCCACATCATCCTTAGTTGACGGCACAAGCAACAACATATACACTTGCTGTTTCTCTCCCACGTGTGCCCCCCTACTATTCAACATCGCACTATTTACAAACCATGCCATTTTATTCTTAATACCCATATATATACTATTATATTTAATTTAAAATTACGGGGTGTTACAGATGTTCCCTCAACTCCCCTACAAGAAAAGGAGCTCCCCAGTAGTCAGACAAAGCTCTTTTCAACTTCATGAAGACAAAAATGTTGCGGGACTATTTTGACCATGAAGAAGGATGATTCTTCTACTAACCTCCAAAGAGAAATTGTAGATCTTCGAGTCAGCTTCGAAACAAGGGGTCAAACACCCCGATCGGACATCCGTAGCACCGGGAAAGTGGGTTACAACACAGCTGCGCCGAACGTACAAATTAGGAAAAAATCATTGCCTCCGGATTCGCGCTTGATCTTGATCAGCGGCTCTGATCGAGCCACGTAGCTCGGATCCAAAATCTGAGCATCCGAACAACCAAGCATGAAAATGGGGAAAATCATCGCCTCAAGATTCGTGCTCGATCTTGATCTTGATCAATGGCTCTGATCGAGCCATGTAGCTCAGATCCAAAATCCGAGCATCCAAACAACCGAGGGTGAAAAATGGGGAAAATCACCGCCTCAAGATTCACGCTTGATCTTGATCAACGGCTTAGATCGAGCCACGTAGCTCGGATCCAAAATCCGAGTCACCGAGCATGAAATTGGAGAAAACACCTGCCTCAAAATTCGTGTTCGATCACGATCAACGGATCATATTTGCCAAACAAACAACAACAACAAAAAAAAATAATAATTAAAAGGTTAACGGGTCGGGTTCGGGCCCGTTAGAGGCCCAAACCTGCATCCCACTTCGACCTTCCTCCGTCTCCTTCTCCTTCGAGATTTGGCGCCGAAACGTCACCTTCTTCCAAAAACCCAGCACCTCCACTGTCAAACTCTGCAAGCTCCTCCACTATCGTCGCCCACCTCCATCAACGAGCTCCCCTCCTCGCCTCCGAGCTTGGTGAACGCCTCGACCAAGGCCAGCAATGACCAAGACCCCGCCGAGCTCTCCTCCAATGTCGAGCCTCTCTTCGCCAAACTCTCACCTCCGTCGAGCCCCCCTCGAGAGCTCTTCTCCTCACTGAGCTCGAGCCCCCTCATCATCACCCTCGTCGAGCTCTAACACCTTGCTCTCGTCAACAAACTCCACGGTATCGAGCTTCCCTCCATCACCTTCTTTGAGCTCCGCCACCATCGCCATCGAGCTTTTCTCCGCCATGGCCGAGCTCCGTCCTCGTCATGCTCACCGAGCGTCTTCGTTCCTAAGGTCAGAGTCTCCACCGAGCTCATTACCTCCGCCGAGCTCCTCCACCGTCGTTAAGACCCCATCGAGCTCCCCTCCAGTGTCGAGCTCCGACCTTGACTCCAACTCATCGACCATCTCCTCGCCAAGCTCCCTCCATCGCCAGCTCGACCCCCCACTATCGAGCTCTTCTCCAATGCCGAGGTTCTTCGTCGCCACGCTCGCGAGCTTCGAACCCATCACCGAGCTCCAACCTCTCGTCGCCGAACCCCTCCACTAGTATCGAGCTCAGCCATGGATGTAACTATCGTTTCTGCTATTTTCATTTTCCCCCATTTTATAATATTTTATTTGTAATTGAATAAAATACTCTATTTTCCTTCGTTCTTGATTATTTTAATTTAATTTGTTCATGAAATTCTACGTTCTTCGTGATTAAGCTATTTTTGTTGATCATATTATCTTCTATTTAATTTTGGGCATTTTTATTTGAACCTTATTGACTACCTCTTATTGAACCCTAATACCCAATTTCATTGTTATTTACCCAAAACCACTATTATTGGATCCTAAACCGCTAACCCAATACCCTAATTGTACCATATAAATACAACTATACTGCAAACCCTAAAAATTGTGCAAAATAAAACCCTAGCCGCTTATTCTTTCTCATCTCTCCTTCCTTTTTCTCTCTCCCAGTTGGTTTTCCGCCCAAAATCTCGAAGACCCACTTTTCATCTTCCCCGCCTATCCCCTTCGTTCTTCGGCGACCCCCCTCCTAGCCCTCGTCGCCACCTTCCTATTGGCGCCGCCAGCACCCCCCCCCCCCCCGAACCCTTCTCCTCTGTCCTCGGCATTAGCAGCGACCAAAACCCCAACCCCGACCTCCTTCCTCTCTCTTCGGTGCCTCGTCACGAGCGCAGCCTCCTGCAATGCCCTTACCAGCCGTCGACCGCACCTACGACGCCGGTGACCTCGGCCCCCTTACCCTCTTACTGTGGTGGCTGAGCTCGTTGGTGCTGCTGTCTCTACTCTTGCTGTTGTTGCTGTGCTCTCTTAAGCACGTATATTGCACGTGTTAATGTGTGTTCGTAGGTTCGTTGCTTCGGGATCCTTATCCCGTTATTCTTGGTATTTGTTTTCACCATTTATAAAGCAAGTCACTATCCTCTTGAATTGTTAATCTAATCAAATTCAACTTTTTTTGAAACTCTTGCAAGTAGATCCCTTTGTTTATCATATGATACAGTGTTCATCTCTTTCGTTGGGTCTATTGAGGGTTTACACGAGCTAACCCCAATATTCTTGACACTGTTCCATTTTTTCCTTTAAAGATTGAATTTTTTATGCATTCATGTAGAATTTAGAATAAGGTTAATCATATAATTATCACGCAAATAAATCATTGTAGAGAGAATTGCTATGTTGTATGTTGTTTGATCGATTGATGGTTGATTGATGATAAATTGATGTATGTATGTGTTCTTAATCTTATTTACCATGTTATTATTTCCTTCATGATGATTGAGAAGTTTATCGACTAGTAGAATTGATACCCATCGTGTTTAATTAAATTATTTCATGAAAAATACCCTAAACCCTGTATATTGCTTAATGGCTGTATGTTGACTGCTATTTTCGACCCAGTAAATGATCTCAAAATAAATTACTTTCTAAATAAGAATTGTAGCCTTATCTTTCTAGTTTCCAGAACATCTTGAATTTTGAATTCCGAGTTTTGTAGCAAAAGTTATGCCCGTTTTACTACAGCTGTGTTTTTACTTTCAGATTTTCAGATTCTTGTATCTTGTATGCTTAACAGTAAAAAGACTGATCATATGTTAAAATTTTGCTCTGATAATTTTCAGATTGTTAGTAATCATGTTTAGGAGTCTAGAATATATTTTTAATGAATCTATTATTGATTTTTTGCTGATTCTAAAAATTATAACAACATGATGTCGAAATTCTGCCTGAACATGAAATCCGTAAAGAACAATGTGTTTGACTTAGTTACTTTTGTCAGATTTTGAATTTTAAATATGCGTTGGAACGGTGAGAAAGTATAGTTTCTATAATTTTTGACAGATTCAGTTTTCGATTTATGAAACAGCAAGAAACTGCATTTTTGTACAGACTGCTCTTGTTGTCCAGAATTTTATAATCCACATTTTAATAGATTAATTATTCTTATATCGTAATATTGCATGAATTAATGTATGTATGTTGTATTGAATGATCCTCATGAGTTATTGTCATCATTCTAATTGTCCTATTTCATGTTACTATCCTATTGTTTTCCCTATTGATACTATTGTTCATTTCATGTCTCAAATTGCATATTATATTGTTGCATTGATAAATAATTAATAAGTCGGGATTTAAGGGATTGACTAGAGTAGCTGACGATATAGAGACTGTACTCGGATGTTGGACCGTGTTATTACCGTTATCGTCATCGTCTAAGAAATTACACCATGGTCTGTGTTATTACCGTTATCGTCATTGTGCATGAAATTATCTCAGTGGCCCGTGTTATTACCGTTATCGTCATCATACCCAGTACATGAACTATAAAATCTACCACTACAGTCTAAATGAAATTGATTGTATGCATCGAACCTGTGATATGAAACACATGGGACACAGTAGTACGTGTATTAGTCAGGATTTAAAATGATTAATAGACCTAAGGATTAACACATCACCGACATTGCATATTGTCCATTATTGTTCTTATTGATATCGAATATTGGCTAAGTGTTATTGTTATTGATAATTGATTATTGTTACTGATATGGCTAAAAATAGGATTAAATCGGGACCGTTCACATCGGACACGAATCTTAAAGCTCAGGGGTAAAACGGTAATTTTACCTACTAACGGGTCTGAAATGGGTACTGGATCTCCTCCCCAAAGATCCAATAACCCACGAACGGATCCGCCTCAACTGGGTACGGGTCCCAACCCGAAATGAACCCAGTCCAGCAGGATAGAATTAGGATTTCTGATTAATACTAATCAACGGCCCTGATTTACATCTATCCTTTCACTGGGAATTAGGGATTACATTCCTTATCTATACACAGGAATTACATGCCTAATCTGATCCCTGAGACGCCTATAAATACCCCCCCATCCATCTCCATTAAGAGGTAATGAATCTTTTGCCAATTTACGCTCTTTCATAATCACTTCTGGTTACTGACTTGAGCGTCGGAGGGTGCATCGCCGGAATCCATCTTGGTGTCTCGCACTTTTTGCAGGTTCGCAGCAGCGGCGAGAGACCAAGTCAACAAGTCGGTGAAGGTCAACAGGTCAACAGGTTTGCCTTGTTCGTTTTCTCAAGAATCCACAAATACTATATGTTTGCCCCCACACCAGATTTAGCGGTAACAGATTGACGCCGTCTGTGGGAAACGAAAAAGCAACCTGACCTCTCTTTATCAACGATACTAGTTTCAAGTCATGCATCCAAAACAGAAGGGGAAGGCAGTGGTCTCCAACCAAAGAACCACTTCCCTTCCTCCTCTCCCTCCTCCGGTTCAAGGTGCTCCTACTCAACAGGCCCCTCAAGGGTCTCGGGGGGCTGCCCAGGGGGGCTCATGTCAGAGTCATCCGAAGCAACATCCTCCTCATGACCAAGCCACGGGTCTCAATCCTTCAGTTGAATCCCTGGCTTCTCAAAGCCCTCCCGAGCGGGATCTTCGTCAATTCATTGCCGACCGCCAAAAGGGGGTCGACCTTAGAACTCGCCTGAATGGATGGCGGGCCCTTGGTCGAGTCCATCAACCCGAGAACTCAGGAGCTTCAAGAATCCGAACCCCCAGACAACCGAGGACCAGAGGATCTCCTCCCCCGAGGAGGCAAAGAGAGTCCCCTCAGCGTCATCGGCGGAGAACTCATTTTCCAGTAAGCCCATACATAGGGACCGCCAAGCTGGAGAGGCACCAATCACAAGGGCAGATCTTCAAGACTTCCAAGCGACAGTCTTAAGGGCCCTCAATATCGCTCCAAAGAACGACCAGAGGCCACCTACTCATGAGCCAACTAGGAGCCACCGCCTTCACACTCTCAGTCCTTGTCCTTCTCCAAGCTACCATCGCCGCAGCCCCAGTCCATCATCGTCCGAAGATGAGTCCCGGGGCTCGGCAAGGTATGATCAAAGAGAAGACTCGGTCTACCGCCGTCTTCACGAGATGGAGAGGCACCTCTGCCGAATTGACAGGGAAGAAGAGCAACGAGTGATAAACCTCCGCCCGAGCAGACCTCCATTCTCCCGCACCATCATGGAGGCCCCCATCCCAGAAAACTTCAAGCCGCCTCACTTCGAGACGTATACCGGGGAGTCAGACCCCGCAAATCACATAGAGTGTTTCAAAACTCTCATGATGATCCACCATGCTTCAGACGCCCTCCTCTGCAAGATCTTCCCTGCCACGCTGAAGGGGTCTGCGCGAGAATGGTACCCTCGACTCGCCCCGGCCTCCATATTCTCATTCGATCAGTTCGAAGCGCTCTTCCTTACTCATTTCGTGAGTAGCCGCCGGACCGAGAAAACAAGTGTATCTCTGGTGACCCTCAATCAAGAAAAGGGTGAACGCCTAAAGGATTACGTTCGACGCTTTACCGCCGAAGCCCGGTCCATTCCCTCCCTCAACCAGTCAGTAGTCTCTGCCGCATTCGAGCGCAACGTCACTAATGCCAACCTCAGGGCATCCCTTGCCAAGAAGCCTCCTCGGGACTTCTCATAGCTCCTACTTAGGGTGGAAAAGTACATACGGGCGGAAGAGGCTCTCAACCCCCTTGCTCTTGAGGAGACATCTTCCGGGAACAAACGGAAGAACACAAGTGAAGAAGGGTCCCAAAAATTCCAGAAGGACAGTAATGGCCAGCGCCGTCCGACTCCACGTTTTGAGAAGTTCACCCCTCTCATTGCTAATATATCAGGAGTTCTTATGGAGGTGGACAAGGAAGGACTACTCCGTGCTCCCCCTAGAATGAATACACCTGGCAAAAAGAGGAACAAGGATAAGTGGTGCCGCTTTCACAGGGACCACGGCCACGACACGGATGATTGTCGGGCTCTCAAGGAAGAGATCGAAGAACTCATACAGCGGGGGCTCCTGACCAAGTTCATTCGAAAAAAGGGGGCCGAGCTTCCCCCCTGAGGAGGCCATAAACGAATAGAAAGGCCCGCTGAGTTTCAAGACTCAGAACCTCCCAGCTCCGCTCAAGAGGTCTTCACATTATTGTAGAAGTAGGATCTTGATTTTTAATAAGGCCAATGCTTGTAACTCGGCCAATAGCACGTAATAATGGCTCGCCCTATTGAAGCGGCCACTTAGTTTATCTCAATAAAACTTTACATTTTTCATTGAAAATTATTGCTCTTGCTTCTTCTCTATCTCTCTGAGTCACGACTCGCTAAACGGTGAGTTCGGAGTCCAGCTTCTTCTACATGGCTGCTCCCGCAACATACTAAGCTCCAACAACGAGGTCGGAGTCCAACACTTGGCTCGATTCCGTTTCAAATTACTCGCTCATAAGCGGGTAAGAAGTGGTTCGCCATTCGAAATTGCTCCTACACCTCGTTAACCTCCCTCTAACGACGAGTTCGGAGTGCAACACTTGGCTCGATTCTACTTCAAATTACTCGTTCATAAGCGGGTAAGAAGTGGTTCGCCATTCGAAATTGCTCCCACAACCGTTGAGTCCCTCAAACGACGAGTTCGGAATCCAACACTTGGCTCGATTCTACTTCAAATTACTCGCTCACAAGCGGGTAAGAAGTGGTTCGCCATTCGGAATTGCTCCCACGACCATTGAGTCCCTCTAACGACGAGTTTAGAGTCCAACACTTGGCTCGATTCTGCTTCAAATTACTCGCTCATAAGCGGGTAAGAAGTGGTTCGCCATTCGGAATTGCTCCCACAACCGTTGATAACTTTACTTAAACAACAAGTTCGGAGCTCACAACTCTCTCCTTGGGTTGCTCCTCAAACTTGTCTCTCAAATGGCTCTCTCCTAGAGTCAAGCTTCTCGCTCCGCTCATCTCCAAAGCGGACCTCTTCTCAATGAGTTCGGAGCACAACTCTCTCCAAGAGTTCCTCCTCACACTCGTCTCCCAAATGACTCTCTCCTAGAGTCAAGCGCTTTGCTCCGCTCATCTCCAAAGCGGACCCCTTCTCAGCGAGTTTGGAGCACAACTCTCTCCAAGAGTTCCTCCTCACACTCATCTCCCAAATGACTCTCTCCTAGAGTCAAGCGTTTCGCTCCGCTCATCTCCAAAGCGGACCTCTTCTCAACGAGTTCGGAGCACAACTCTCTCCAAGAGTTCCTCCTCACACTCGTTTCCCAAATGACTCTCTCCTAGAGTCAAGCTTTTCGCTCCGCTCATCTCCAAGGCGGACCTCCTCTCAATGAGTTCGGAGCTCACAACTCTCTCCTAGAGTTGCTCCTCAAACTTGTCTCCCAATTGACTCCCCACGTCCCTCGGAACCAAAATCCGAGCGACAGGCGATCCGACCTCAGCAACCAAGAGGATAGCTCGGATTCCGAGCAAGTACCAATCCGAGCTACGAAATGGAGAAAAACAACTTTCTCCTCAAGATTCGCGCTAGAATTCGATCAGACGGCTCAGATCTTGCCAGTGCCACTAAATAACAAGATAGTGTTTTCTTGGGAACTGAGCCAGCATCGAGATCTGTGCCACCATCCAACGGCTAGGATCGCCCCACGTCCCTCGGAACAAAAATCCGAGCGACAGGCGATCCGATCCCCGCAACAAAGAGGATAGCTCGGAATACCGAGCTAATAGTTCAGCCACCGAGCTATACGATCGGCTACCGAGCTACATCGCTCGGATTCCGAGCAAGTGTCAATCCGAGCTAGGAATTGGAGACAAACAAATTTCCCATCAAAATTCGCGCATGATTTCGATCAGACGGCCCAGATCTTGCCAGCGCCACTAAACGACAAGATAGTGTTTTCTTGGAAACTGTGCCCGCCTCGAGATCCGCGCTGAGATTCGACGGCTCAGATCGCTCCACGTCGCTCGGTATTCCGAGCCGAGCGACTAGCGATCCGAGCCACTCGCGCCCCTTCTTCGCCCCTAGGGTCTTCCTAGCACATCTTACAAGGGTCTTCCTAGCACAAGGGTCTTCCTAGAACATCTTCTCTACCCCTAGGAGTGGAGCTCCTCTTCCGAAATCCCCCAGACCAGAACACTCCTCAACTTCATGAAGACAAGGATGTTGCGGGGCTATTTTGACCATGAAGGAGGGTGAATCTTCATCCCACTCCTAAAGAGAAGTTGCATATCTTCGAATTAGCTTCGAAACGAGGGGTCGCACGCCCCGATCGGACCTCCGTAGCACCGGGAAAGTGGATCGCAGTACAGCTGCGCCGAATAGCTCGGAAATCCGAGCCGAGCCACTCGCGCAAGGGAAAAACCGAGCCACTTCGCTCGGATTCCGAGCAAGTGCCAATCCGACCCTCGAAAGTGAAGAAAAACGATACCGAGCAACTCCAACTGTTGCATCTTTACGAAAATCGCGCCTGAGATGATGGACGGTCCAGATTACGCCACGTCCATTAAACGACAAGATAGTGTTTTCCTGGGAACAGTGTCTGCCTCGTGATTCGCGCCGCGATCGTGATCAACCGTCCAGATCGAGCCACGTAGCTCAGATCTACAATCCGAGCTACTGTCCTACCGAGCTGCAAAATGGCCAAAAATTTTGCCTCAAAATCCGTGCTCGGATTCGCCGAACAAGAAAAAAAGAAGAAGAAGAAGAAGGCACGAGGGTCGGGTTCGGACCCGTTAGGGTCCCAAACCCGAACCCCACGTCACCTTCCCCTTCTTCTCCGTGTTCCCGCCAAAACCGAACAAGAAGAAAACCTTCTTCTTCAACCTCCGACGCTCTCCAATTCACCAACCTCCACACCATAGAAACTCCACAACAGCGGCGAGCTCGTCTCCACTACAGCGCCGAGCTCTCCCTCGGGCACCAACCCCGCCATCGACCACAATGCCGAGCATCTTCAACCTCCGAACTCGAGCTCCACTTCGCCGAGCTCAAAGCCTCACACCTCAGAGCTCGAACTCCTCCCTCGTCAGGCCGTTGAGGAGCTCTCCAAGCTCTGCCATGGCCTCTTCGAGCTCCAGACCTCGCCGACCTCCATCACCTCAGTCATCGCCGAGCTCCCCATCCCGAGCTCGAACCCATCACCATAGCTCCGCCATGGCCAACTTCTCCACCGAGCTCCACGCCTCCACTGCCCAGCCCTTGAGTCCGCATCACGTCTACGAGGTTCACTCCAACTCCAGTGGCGAGCTCCTCCACGGTGCGAGCTCCGATGGCAACCAAGCTCCGTCGAGCTCCCACCTCGAGCGAGCTCCGCCATGGCTAACTTCTTCAACGTCCGAGCGCCGATGCCGAGCTTCTCCACGGTCGAACAACGAGCTCCACCCTCTCCGACGCGAGCTCCTCTCGCTGATGAGGTGGCGCCAAAGGAATGGGACGATAGTTAAAGACGAAGGAGAAGAAGAGAGAATAGAGCAAAGAAGAAGGAAAAAAAACCCATCGTTGCCGAGCTTCTCTTCTCCACTGCTGAGCTCGTCTTCGGTCGCCCACCTCCAAAGCCGAGCTCTCACTCTCGCCGAACCCATCGTTGCCGAGCTTCAACCTTCACTCCGGTGCCGAGCACTCAAAAACTTCACGAGCGCGAGCTCTCATCAACACCGAGCTCCGCCACTCCTCCAAAGCTTCGAGCTCACCTCCAACTCGCCGCTCTCCTCCGACGAGCTCCTCAAACACCGAGCTCTTCCACCATTACCAACTGCCTCCGAGCTCCACCTCCCTTATGTCGAGCCCACTCACGGCCGCCATCAGCTCCCTCCTCGAGCTCCGCCGAGCACTGAGCTCCATGCCGAGCTCGACCTCGCCATCAAACCGAGCTGTCCTTCTCGCCATGCCGAACTCAACTCCGTCTCCGAGCTCGAGAGGTCGAAGGAGAGAAGAAGAGAAAAGAACTGGGCGGGAGAGAAAAGAAAGAAAAAGGAAAAATAAAAACTGCCACGTGGCGTCACCTCCGAGGCCGGCTTCCGAGCAGCGCGAAAACTGGGCGAAGTTGCTTGGATTCCGAGCAAGTGCCAATCTGAGCTCAAAATTGGAGAAAAATATTGCCGAGCTACACGCACCGTCCGATCTTTTCAAAAATCGCGTTACGACACGTTCGACGCTCAGAAACGCGCCACGTGTCCAAACGTGATCTGCTTTGCGATGCGCGCACATCTGATCATGATCGACGCTCAGAAACGCCCCATGTGTCCAGGTAATATTTAATTTATTTATTTATTATTTTTTTTGTTTTAATTATTTAAAAAAATCCGAAAAAATATTTAAAGAATCGAAAAAAATTAATTAAAAATTCTAAAAATAATTATTAATTCAGAAAAATTATTTTAAATTTCTGGAAAAATAATTATTAAATTAGAATAATTAATTAATATTTTCGATAATTAATTATTTAATTCGAAAAATGAATAAAAAATTCAAAAAATGAGAAAAAATTCAGAAAAAATCTGGAAAAATCACCAAAAATCCAGAAAATTCTGAGGACATTTTTGGGTATTTTAGAAGCCCAGAATAACACCGTTACACCCCGAGCAAGATTCCAAACTCCCTTAAGAACACCGATAAAATCCCGTACGCCATTAGAACAACAAAACTACTCATCGAAGACTGTAAAACTCAGTCTCCAGGAGTGGGGGGCTCGTGATATGGCTGAAAATAGGATTAAATTGGAATCGTTCACATCGGACACGAATCTTAAAGCTCAGGGGTAAAACGGTAATTTCACCTACTAACGGGTCTGAAATGGGTACTGGATCTCCTCCCCAAAGATCCAATAACCCACGAACGGATCCGCCTCAACTGGGTACAGGTCCCAAAACGAAATGAACCCAGTCCAGCAGGATAGAATTAGGGTTTCTGATTAATACTAATCAACGGCCCTGATTCACATCTATCCTTTCACTGGGAATTAGGGATTACATTCCTTATCTATACACAGGAATTACATGCCTAATCTGATCCCTGAGATGCCTATAAATACCCCCCATCCATCTCCATTAAGAGGTAATGAATCTTTTGCCAATTTACGCTCTTTCATAATCACTTCTGGTTACTGACTTGAGCGTCGGAGGGTGCGTCGCCGGGATCCATCCCGGTGTCTCGCACTTTTTGCAGGTTCGCAGCAGCGGCGAGAGACCAAGTCAACAAGTCGGTGAAGGTCAACAGGTCAACAGGGTTGCCGTGTTCGTTTTCTCAAGAATCCACAGATACTATCTGTTTACTCCCACACCAGATTTAGTGGTAACAGTTACCATATTGAATCATTGTTTACAGCCATTGCATCGATTACCATGATGTTAATTATTGTTATCGTCCAATGTTATTGATTCATATTGATCCATTGAATTGATTGTTGTACCGTTATTCATTGTTCCCTACTTTCTCTACTTGCTGTCCATGACTTGCTCTAAGGACAATTTTTCTTCTCTTTTTAGATGAAGTATACACATGTAATAAAGGAGAAATGCCTGCTAGGAATGGAGAGCAAACTTGCTAAGGAATGTTATTTTTTAATGAACTTATTGTATTGAGACTTGTTACTATTGTGTTTGGGATTTGTTATTGTATTGGGCTTATGTCCCAAATGTTATTATTGTTTCCAGATGTTGAATTATTATTGTATTTGGATATTTTATATTGCTTCTTTCCAAGTATTATTGTTCATGAGATTATTATTGTTTGCGCATTTGTTCTGTATTGATTATATTAATCGGATAAATAGCTTATGAGTGACGTTAGTCATTCGCTGGGTCAATATTATGTACTTGTATTCCGTATTTTTGGGAAGCGGGGCGTGACAATGGACGAACTCCAAGCCACCGAGCTCCGATGCCGAAGCTCGAGCTCCTCTCCTCCTCTCCACTGTCGAACTCCACAAACGCCTCCTCGTCGCCAACCACACTGTGCTCCTCTCTTCACGGGGCGCTCGGAGACAGAGATGGAGACGGAGACGAGGTCGGAGTTGAAATCGGAGTCAAAGCCGTGGTCGGTGTTGAAGGTGCAGTCGGAGGAAGAAGGCGAGAAGAAGAAGAAAGGAAGAAGGCGGGAAGAAGAGAAGAGAAAAGAAGAAGAAAAATCCACGTGGCGGTCAATGGCCAAAGTTGAACGGCAACGTGGCGCCACCTTGTTCTCTCTCAAGCCCCCATTCGGCAAAACCAAGGAACTGAACTACCGAGCCTGCAAACGCAGAAAAATGGCATCCTCGGGATGCGTGCTCACTTGATCGTGATCAACGCACAGGATTGCGCCACGTCACCAGAAAATTGCCTCCTCACGATACACGCTCGCTTGATCGTGATCAATGCATAGAATTACACAACGTGTACAAGTAAATATTAATTAATTAATTATTTAAAAATTCCGAAAAAATAATTAAACATAAAAACAAATAATTATTAATTAGGAAAATAATTTTAAATTCTGAAAATAATAATTATTAATTTAGAATAATTAATTAAAATTTTCAAAATTAATTATTTAAATTCGAAAATTGAAAAAAAAAATCAAAAATGATTAAAATTTGTGAAAAAGTCATAAAAATCTGGAAAAGTCACTAAAAAATCCAAAAAATCTAAATTTTTTTTGGGTATTTTACAAGCTCAGAATAATACCGTTACACTTCGAGCAAGATCCATACTCCCCCGAGAACTCCGATAAATTCTATAAGCCATTAAAAACGGGTGAACTACTCCTCAAAGACTGTAAAACTCAGTCTTTAGGAGTGAGGAACTTGTGATATGGTTAAAAATAGAACCAAATCGGGCACGAATCTTAAAACTCTCAGGTGTAAAACGATAATTTCACCTACAAATGGTTCCGAATTTGGAATTGGGTCTTTCTTCAAAGCTCAATAACCAAAAAACGGATCTGTCCTATTGGGTATGGGTAGCAATTCATTACATACCAATTCAGATATTTAAAGAGTAATTCAAATTCATGGTTATCTCTAAGAGACGGTTTAAACCAAATCTCTTATCATGAAACGATTTAAACTCTATATCTTGTCTAATAACACCGGAACATAGGGATAAATTATTATCTCTAAACTGTCTCTAAAGGCAACTATAAAAACCTCTTCCCCCCCACCATAACAAGGTAATCAATATTTTTTTTTCACAAAAGCTCTTTCATAATCTTCCTGATTACTGACTTGGGCGTCGAAGGGTTCGTCACCGGGATCCATCCCGGTATATCGAACTTTTTTGCAGGTTAACGGTAACAGCAAAAAACCAGTCAAACGCCGGTGAAAGTCAATAGACTTGCCTTATTCGTTTATTAAAGAATTCACAAATTTATATATTTGCTTCCACATCAAAATTAGCAGCAACATGTACCCAAAAAGAAGGTGTGTTTTTCTCAGGGTGACTCACGGTCCATTCATATTAGTACTTTTTTTTCCAAATATTTTAGGACCATATGGGGGCAGGCATGCATGTGGTTCACACCCAATACGTACCACTCCCTACATTTATTTTTTCTGGTATAATTATTTTTTCAAGTTTTTTACTGTCTTTTTTAGTACTAGAGTTTTAAACTTGGTTTTTACTTATTCTATAATGGTTTTTGTTGAACAATTGTCACTTTGGTGAGTTTGGACTGATGTAAAAGATAGAAAATTTGTTGAAAACGAGTTTGTACGTATTCTTTTTATTCTTTTTATTTGAATACAGAGAAAATAGTAGATAATATGACAGTGACATTTTTTTTGCTTAAACATTCTCTCTTTAAAAAGTATGGAATATGATGGTATACAAAAAAAAAAAAACTCGTTTAATATCTTTCTATTTGCTATTTTATTCTATACTATATTATATTTTTTTCCTTTTCAATAAACTTTTTATCTAACCCAAATAAAAATTTCATCAGTAAATATCTGTTTGCACAAAAAAAACAAACAGATTTAGTGAAGTGTTAGTATGATCCACTCGTAAACATTTTCATTAATGTGTTAATGACACTGTTGGTTTTCAAAACCAACTTCATGAGCGCATATGGCTCAACAGGGAAATAGTAATAGTATAAATTATATACCTAAAGAATTATTTGATATCAAATACAATACTTATGCAAGTCATTGGATCACCCAGACTTCATACTATCTTCATGATCTCACAAAAACCCGTGATTCTCAAGCTATAAATTTTAGTTTGAGGTCTGATATAGGTAAAAATCGTGGCTGATCTCCGCCGAACGATTCTAGCACGAATCGCCAAGCAACGGACTAGGCTCAACGCCAACTTCTCAACTGGTTTAGGCCAGGTAGCTCCACGGGCCTTCCGCAGGCCAATTTGCACACCCGGATGAATCACCCGCTGTTTGCGTCGACGCTCCATCGGTTACGTCGTAACTGTACCCATAAAATTAAGGATCTGATCAATTCCATATCCGAGATCAAGGGAATTTCAATACTGCCCCGGGATCTCTCCATTACGGATCTCCCCCCAAACCTATAAGTACAACATCTACTGTACAGTTAACGAGTGATCACTTTTTTTACTACATAATCTCTTCCACTAAATTACTGTTTTCTGACTTAAGCATCGGAGGGTCTGTCGCCGGGAATACTCCTGGTATTTTAGGCTTCTTTTTGTAGATCGACGAGTTAGCTACCTCCCAACAGTTCCACTGAACACCTCTTCGGACCCAGAATGAAGGTCAGGATCACTGCTGTTATCCCGAATATAAGAACTCACATTATCTGTTGCTTCCACATCTCAAAAACAACAGCAACAGATGTTGGTGTATGCCCAAAAGGCTAATTGTGTATTGACATTTCTAGTTTACATTGTATCATAATTTTTATTTCATATTTAGGTATTTCATTTATTGTGTTATTAATAGAACACAATGAAGTTCTTACAATAATAAGTTCAATGTCATGGGATATCAAGTGCATGACATGATTGTTAGATCCTATTGGTTGAAATCATAACATTGTTCTTAAATGTCACTAGTCAAGTATTATTGTGAATTATGACAACAATAATACAAGTGTGTGTGTAGATTGATGACCATTCTCACGGGTCATAGATATGAGATGTTAAGTCTTCACATGGGTACATATTAGAGTAATAATGTACTGGACTGACCCACATGAGAATGCTGCATGGATCGTTACGTAGGTGTCATAAGCGATTCTCACAGTAACCATGGTGTACGTAGTCATTTGACTTGAAGTCACTACGGTTGCCTACATGAGAACTTATATGTTTTAATGCCGTCAAACGTTTCCTGTAATAAAGTGATTATAAAGTTGACTATTGGATATACTACAAATCATGTTATATGAGTTACTTAGATATGATTTGTCCCTCTTACATAACATGAGCGATATCTACGGGCTCCTTGATTGAGTGAGACTGCAAAATGCATGGTCGTGCTCAAATGAGTCAATATGAGATATTGATCTCATTTGTTTTAGTAAATCTACTCGGACATCAAGAAACCAAAGATTGAACAATACAAGGGTGATACGCTATATGCCTTGTGGTCAATTAAGATATCTAGACAAAGAAACTAGACTACATGGTAATATTGGTCACGAATAGGTTATGTTAAATCACTGGCATTCTCGTTATTTGCGTAGCAGTGATGTATTGCTAAATACCGCCCACTGTTTGTAACACTATAAAAGGATTTTTGTATTACTGTCAATGTAATGTGAACCTACAGGGTCACACACTTAGAATGGACTGAAATTGGGATTTAAATTCATGAGATGAATTTAATTAGGGATCCAAGTAAGACTTGGACTCCTGACATTGGTTGGACTTTTAATTAGATTAAATGGACCAACTAAAGTTCAAAGGCCTGCACACAAATATGACCCAGGTCAGATTATGAGCCCAACAACCTCATTACTCTCTTAGGGTTGGTATTCTGCACCTATATATATGATATGTATAAGTGGAAAAGACACTTAGCCGTCACAAAAAGTGAGAGAGAGAGATCGTGAGGATGAACATTCCTTTCCCGCAGTTAGCACTGCGGTCCGAGGGAGAGGAGTTTTTCGTTCCGTTCATGCGGACACCGTAGAGGCATCATAATATTGCAATCTGTGATCAATATACTATGGAGACAACAGATCCATCTTTAAGGTATAACTCCTAAACATGTTTTATGGTTTTTATATGAATTCATGGCTAGGTTTTGATATTTTATCTCCTTAGGTATAACTCCTAACGAAGAAGTAAGGGAAAGAATGAGCTTTGACATGTAGAAATACGATAAAATAAAAACAACCAAATTTGACATAAACTCTAAAGTGATATTTAAACTACCAATATTTGAAAGAAAAAAAGAATATCATCATAAAATCCAGAAATAATGAACAACCTATAGACATTGAACAAGCCCAAGGGAAAACCATAATTCCATAATAAAAAGAATAATAAGACAAGAAATGGAAAAAATAAGTGTGAAAACTAGAAAAACATTAAGACACATACATTTAGAAGCGGTACAAATAATAATAAAAGCTTATTTCAAGGAAGGAATAAATAACCCCCTATAAGAGCATCCACAGTCGTTTGCTATATTTGCTAATTTGCCATTTTTTGAGAAACAAGACGCTGCAGTCGTTTGCTATTTTGCCATATTTTGGCAAAATCGCTACAGTCGCTTCTCATTTTTGAGAAACAAAATTGCGATTCTCAAATTATAAGAGACGGGACAACATTTCTGATTTCTCGTCCCAATTATTTTATTTTTTTAAAATAACGTCGGACGATACATGTTGTATCGTCCCAATTATTTTTTATTTTTATTTTACTTTTATTTTATTTTATTTTTATTTTTTTTAGATCGAACGGTCAGATTCGCCGGGAAAAAAAATTGAAAAATTCTCGGACGAGACAACATGTCCCGTCCAGGTTTTGAGGAGGGATTAGTGGGTAGGTTAGGTTATTTCAATTAGGTTTAGTGGGTTTTTAATTAGGTTTAGGTTATATTATATTATTTAATTTATTTAATTAACATATTTTAATCAGTAATTAATTAAATCTATATAAAAAAAACTGACGGATGAAACATCATGCATCATCTTTCTCAAAATATAGCAAACAACCACTGTAGAGGATTTCGCTATTTGCTTTTACTGTAGCTGCTATTTGTAAAAAATGGGAAACACCATTGTGGATGCTCTAAATATACCTAATGGACGATAGAATAATATCAAGTACACAAGATGTCTTAATTCGAATAGTACAAGAAAATCTAATGTATCAAAAAATGAAATTTACAATAAAACCTAATTTCTCTATAAGAATGGTAGAAGAAAATAAGGACAAAAGTTTAGTTATGTACCACAGGTTATCAGGAATAGAAATGATAAAGAAAAATAAAGTTACGAGTATACAAATAATAAATATTTATACTTTCGCTAGTAAGCATGAAGAAAAAATCAAAAATACATATAATTTTAAGAACCATTATTCAGAGAAATTATAAGATACAAACCAGTTAGAGAAAATCCTAAAATAACTATACAAAATTATATAGAATTTGACTTTAATAAAGCAAAAGATATTGCAAAAGGAAAACACCACAAATAATGTTAAGAAAGAGATCACTATCAATAATAAACAAACAACAAACATTGGAATTAATAGCAATAATAAATACATTAGACAATCAAAATAATAATCAATTAAAAAAGAAATAGAATATTATGACAGTGAAAAATGGAATAAGCAGGTAGCCCTTGTAGATACAAGAGCTACTAACTCACATATTAAATAAACAAATATAAAAACAGCAGAATTAATACCATTTGAGAATCCATATTACTACTTAGACTATTATAATAATAGACATCCAATTGTCCATAAAATAATATTGCCATTGAGGATAAATGGTAGAAATGAAATGCTCTTACATTTACATGTAGATCCAAAGCACAATATTACTGAAATGTTATTAGGAACTAACTTTCTTACATCAATACAACCCTACTCAATACAATAAGAAAAAATAATAATAACAGTAAACAATAAATGTATAGTAATAATAGAATATTGTGTAAATGAATCCATTAAGAGCAACGAAAAATATATTTACATACTAACATAATTTCTCTATGAATACAAATCAAGGAACTATCATAGTCTAATACACACTGGAGTATACCTTATGTCGTTAATATATACTACCAAGATGGAAACAAGATGGATATAATAAAAAGGTCATAACTATATTAACTGGACAAACCGTCATACTTGATAGGTACCAACAAAATGTTACTATACAGATAATGATGTACCAGTTTGATGATATGAATAATGATATACTTCTAGGAAATGACTTTTTCCAACCATATTATCCTATTACTATATCACATAAATTGGTTATATTTACAACACATTGTCAACACTAAGCAATAACAATTAAAATAACACAACCTTATTTCAGAACAGACCTCTCACATATCAGAGTTTCTTCTGCCTAGCGTGGTGAATACCAATATTTACCAAATAAAACTAGAATACAACAAGTATAAGTAACAATTACACAAGAAAATTTACAAAAAACTACTAGAAGATCTCTGTGGAGAACACATTTAGCAAAATGGCACTTAAGTAAACCCACAACTCATATATAACTAATAGATAATAACAAAATAATAAAAACTAAACCCATTAGACATACTCCAACAGATTTAAAAGAATTTAAAATACATATAAAGGAACTAATGAAAAATAATTACATAAAAAATTACAAAGTCCATATTCATCACCAGCATTCATAGTAAGAAAACATTCAGAAGAAAAAAATAGGAAAATCTTGAATGGTAGTAAATTATAAGGAATTAAATAAAAATGCTAAAGGATTTGGATATCCACTACCAGATATGCATATACTACTATATACAGTAACAACAAGAAAAATATATTCTAAATTTGATTGCAAATCATGATTTTACCACATAAAACTAACAGAAAAGTCAAAACAGTTAACAACATTTAGTATACCACAAGATTTTTATGAATGGAACGTATTATATATCATTTAGATATAAAAACAGTCCAGGAGTATTTCAAGAATATATGGATAAGATATTTGAGAAGTACAATAATTTTATACTAGTAGCTGTAGATGATATTCTAATAGGATCCGAAGATGAAGAAAAACTTAAAGAGCATTTACTAAAATTTAAAGAAATAGTAAAAAATGCAGGTATTATACTATTAAAAAAGAAAATAAAATTGTTCAAAACTGAGATAGAATTTTTAGGAACAAAATTATCAAATGAAGGAATAGAACTATAACCACATATAGCAGAAAAGATAAAGACATTTCCTAATGCCCTAAAAGAAAAAGAGAAATACTAGTCATAATTGGACTACTAAATCAAATAAGCAGATACTTACCGAATTTATCAGCAAAAACAAATTTATTACAAAAAAATTTTGAAAAGTTTAAGAAACGGGAATGGACCCCAGAGGATGAATAAAAACTTAGAATATTAAAACAACAAACTTCAAAATTAAATATGCTAAGATTACCTATTAAAGAATGTTCATGGATAATAGAAACATATGCGTATAAAGATAATTGGGGAGCAGTATTAAAATTCATTCAAATAGGTGAAAAAAAGAAAAGACTAGCCAGATATACTCATGGATCATTCACACAGACCCAACAAAATTACCACATAACTGAAAAAGAACTATTAGCAATCCTAAAAGCTATAAAAAGTTTGAATTATTCATAATACATACAAAATTTACAGTCAAGACATATAATACTCAAGAAAAGAGTTGGATTAACAAAATAATAGGCCCAAATATAGCAAATAAAAGATTGATAAGATGGCAAATGAAACTAGCAAATTATGATTTTACGTTAGAAAACATAAAAGGAAAGGACAACATTTTAGCTGGTTTTCTATAAAGAAATTAACTGTTTCATTCGTTGTAGAATGGAAAATAGAGTCTAGCAAATAGATCATGATATAGTTTTCCTCAAGGGAATCATGGAGCAAATAAAATGAGCATTTAATCAATTACAACTACAAAAAATGCAGACTCCAAAGTCTATTCTACCAACATTTAACTATGGAAAATTTGGTGGACAATATCAGCGAAAAAATAAGTGAGATGAGCGAACCTACTCCTTCCTTAATGAAGATGCAGTTACATCCTCAAATAAGACTACATACAAGCAGACACTTCTTACTGAGAAATCACCTACCAAAGTATCAAAGAAAATATTATTTTTACAATATATTGAAAATTTATGCCAAGTAATCGAGGTGAACCAGTTCATCAAAACCATATCACAGCAACATATGAACAAGGTCATCATCCTATCAGGAGCCAATCCAAAAACAACCAAGGTATTGTTCGAAAGAGGACTTATTCATTGCATCTATCCATCAAGGGAATGTGAAGAACTTATTCACTTGCCAAAAGAAATTTATAAAACAGCCAAGAGCTATTTTGGCCTCACAAAGGCCTAAAAAATATATGTCAGAATGTATTAAGCAATTCATGAGTACCTTGAAGAAAATGAAGAACTTCCAGCATAACATGTTATAAAAATTAGGATGACTACTCAAGTGATTTATGTAGCATCTAACATCATACCAGACAAAACTGAGGAATTTGAGAAACTAATCCCAGAAAGACGGGCAATGAGATTCAGAAACATGTAATGCAAATTAAAAGACATAAAGTTAAAAGATAACAACATATGGATCTACGATAGTCCAGACCCAGAGAAGATAACAATGTACAGTATAGCAAAAATAAATCCACCACAAGATAAACATGCACTGTTTGACAGCTGGTACCCGATATTATCTACAAGAACAATGACGATAACACAACGACAACTAGATACTACTGTAGCTTGATGAAGACAGAGCATTAACACAGATGTGGAGCATGTGAAGATGTCGGCCAGGAAGAATCTCTTTTTCTGGAATAGTCCAGAATGTAATCATAACAATTATTAAAGGCTGATGTAAGTATTGAAGTATTTGTAGCAATTATTGGACATATGATATAAGCAGTGATGCATGTAAACCTTTTGTAAGCTGATCCATTGGTCTATAAAAGGGTAGGCTGAGTTGAGAAGAGGGCAGACAATTCTGAAGGAAAAAATTCCATATAATTTTGTAAGGAGAGTTCTGTCTGTAAGAGTTTTAAAGGAAATAAAAAGAAAATTTATCTTTCTATCAGTTCTATCATCTATCGTATCTAGTAGAGTATAAGTTATGAATAACTAAATCTCTTTCCCTTAGGGAGAGTTTTTGTAAGGCTCTGCCTGAAGGATCTTGCGAAAAATCCAATTTGCTATCATCTATAGTTGAGCTATACACCTAGTAGCAGGAAACGAGCTAGGTTATGGTTGTCTGTACTGAAGTGCTACTAGTTGTTCCAGACGTATCCCTTGGATGAAACTCTCTTGAAGAGTATAGTAGTCCTGTGATGAGAGAAATGTAAAAGGAGCACTGAAATCGGGGTGCATACAGTAACTGGTACAGAGCAACTCAAAGAGGTTTAACTAGGTCGGAAACATGATGAGCTATTTTGTTTTGATTCTTATGGTATCCTTATAAATCTTTCTCTAATCCTGATTTTATACTTGTTTTAAATCACAAAATCGCTAAAAAAGCATAATGGATAATAACAGTTTCAGCTTGCCTAAGAAATTTATGAATTAATGACTAACTATCAATGAAGTGATAGAATGTTAGTTTTTATGTTTATTATCCTTATAGAGTAACAAACATGTATGATTTTTATGCGTTCAAGTTATTTTTCTTTAGTGTACAACGAGTAATAATTATAACTATAAATCAAATTAATCCTGGAGAAACTAGTAATGTAAGTCTTCAAATAATTGATGACTTAACTTTTTACGAAAGATCTTTATTATTTTATGAAAAAAGATAATTTGATAGATATATCTGGAGTCCTACAATAACATATAGACAATTTCTAGAATAATATGAATATATAGAAGAAGAAAACGAATATATTGAAGAAGGAAATGAATATATGGAAGAACTCGTAGACTCCCCCATATGATAGTGGTAGTGAAGTATCAGAGACAGAATCAGAAGCTATGAGGGATCTTGAACTTATGCTTGATTACTTTAATATTTTTGAGATTGACAATGCACATTATTTTCCATAATATTATCATCATTTTCTGTTGGGTTTCAGGTTTCCAGTGAAATTAGTGTACCTGCAATGGATCTTATAAAATTTGACCAGCATCCCCCCTGTTTTGAATTTTTTTTTTGAATAAATGGTGGGAATTCACCAAGATTTATTAAAAAACATAGTAATTATAAGGGTGAGCAAGAAACGCATAGAACATAGCAACAATTTAATACCACAACAAGCATAAAAAACAGTACAAGCAAAAAGGAAAACAAGGCTGCAGTAGAAGCAATCATAGCCAGAGCCACTCATGATATATTTAAGGTTTTGGGCGAAAAATAAAATGGTGCTCGTTATAGACGCGCCTGTATTTTTATATATCTCGATAAAATATGATACAGCGATGGGCGGGGGGGGGGGGGGGGGGGGGGGGGGGAGGACTCAAAATTACAATGTAATTAATAAAGCATAGAAGTTAGAACTATAGAACTTGGATAGTGAATGTAAAGACTTACACTTTCAAAATCCTTTACCGAAAACTTTGCATTCAAATCAATTTACAATTTCACAATAATTAATTGGTATTCTCTTTTATAGAGAAATCATTCTTTTGATTTATGAAAGATAAGTTTTCTTATGAAAGTCTTTACACTTATTTGATTAATAGAAACAAGAAATGATTATATTAAACGAATAATTGTAAAGTTGTTGTCTTTCATATAATAACTCGTTTTTATTTATGAAAATTGTATTATTATTTATGAGGATCATTGTCTAAATAAAAAAGAGCATCTTCTTGTAAAAGGCTTTATCTTTTATTCAATCATTATTAATAAGTAGTTTTGTTTGAACTGGACAATTGATAAAGTTATAATTTTTATAGAGAAATATGTTAATTTTATTCATACAAAACATTTATCTTTACTTTTAACTAAAATTAAAGAAGCTTAATTAATTATTTTAAAGAAGTCAGAAGATATATATATATTTATATCATAAGAATGTATGAGTGTTCATTCTTGCATATAGAAATATAAAATGAAACGAAACGAATGCAAAATCAAATTATGTGTTAGTAGATTGGTACGATATGTATATATATACACGACTTATTCTAATTAATCAAATGAATAATTAAAGAACTAAATATGAAGTATACAACACGTGGAGCCTATGTGCCCACCTCATCTTCAACATCTCATCTATTCTCATATGAACCCGTATCAACACATGCGAGATTCAACTTCCATTTAACGCATAAGAAAATTTCTTTTTAATGATTTCAAATTGATTTACATATGTTATTGAGTTATAAATTAAGGAGAATAAAGAGAGGTTACCGACCAAAGGAGGGGGGTCCCGGAGCCAGTGGTCAGTGTTGGCAATGGAGGACAACAACGGTAGGGACTGCAAGCAATGACGACATCAACAATGTCAGAGGGGGTTGTCGGGCTTGGGTTTGAATAGAAGCTGTCAGGATGGGATTGGATTGGAATGGAGTTGTCAGGTGTGGATGACATTGGAGTGGAGCTGAGGTGAAGATGGAGGTGATGTGTGGTTGTCGGTGGTGGAGGAGATGAGTTTCGGAATGCGGCAGTGGATAAGGCTATGTTATTGAGACTTTGATGATGATAAGAGAGAAAAACACTGAAGAGTTAGGAGACGTTTAGAATTCATAGGTTTAGATTTTAATAGGTTAGAGTAATAAATTTTGTGATTTTTGTGCCCCTATAAACCCTCTTATGATATTCGGCCCTAGGTCGGCCCTGATCACAGCAGCCCCCAAACTCGCCTGATGCGACCAGCCATCTTCCACCATTCTACATCCAGTCATTTTCCGATGAACAACACTCATTCAACTCCAAGCATGCACCAAGTGTCCCAAGTTCATAAACCATACACCAGCCTCTCCCATCCAGCCCCAAAACATAACCACAGAGCAATAAAACATAACTTATAGCTCAAACAAAGACACTAACAGAACCACATAAGCATAAGCCAATTAGAGCATATGTAGTCGCTGGCTAAATATGCATATTATGCATATTTGATCAAAAAATCGTTGCAGTCGTGTGCTAAATATGCATATTATACATATTTTGCTACAGTAGATGCTATAGTTGAGAGTGGATATGAGAATTAATGAATTATGCATATTATACATGACACAACATGAAGTTGCGTCCGACGATTTTTTTTATATTTATTCCTCCGACGCAACTTCACATTGCGTCCCTAAAGAAAAAAATAATTAACTAAAATAAAATAACTATAAAAAAATCAATAAAGAAAATCAAGCAAAATGTCTGACCATTTTGGTTGAATTTTTTTTTAAACTAAAAAAATATCAAAAAAAATGTCGGACGCAACATGAAGTTGTGTCTAACCATTTTTTGATTTTTTTTCCTTCCGACGCAATATGAAGTTGCGTCCGTCTATTTTGGGTTTTTTTTCTCCTTTTTTTTGTCCGTCTGATATGAGATTTTCTTCATTTTAAATTAAATATGTAAAAAATAGCATTCAATGACTGCAGCACAATAGCCAAATGTTGAATTATTCTACATACCACTGTCAATCACTCCACCAATCACATCGTCATTTATGCTTCACCTACTCCTCTACTATTTTCTCTGTAATTCTTCAATCCTTATTTTGTATAAATAAATGTATCATTGGTTGTATCGAGTAAGCAAAAACTTAATATAGTTTCTTCAATTCATTTTCTAAGATGGTATCAGAGCCAACCAGTTGAAAATTTCAAAACCAAATCCAAATCCAAATCCAATTTGGATCTCAAAATTTTCAAATCCCAAACAAATTCCAGCAAACAAATTCGAGCCAAAAAAAAAGGAAAATTATACTTTCGGTTGTCGCCGGCCAACACCACCGCAGTCGTCATCTATCGCCCAGCGCAGCTCTGTTGCGCTAGCTCTTGCAGTAGATTCTTATACATCCTCTCTTTCTCTTTTTACTACTTCTTGTTTTTTTCTTTACAAGAGAGAATTTTTTTTTTCTGGGTTTCTTTTCCTCACGGAAACAAGGGAGAAAAGAGAGAGAGATCTACACAAGAAAAGAGAGAGAGAGATCCACACAGAGATTTAGGGTAGATTTTATCTTATTTTATATATTTTTTTTTATTCAGTTTTCAATCAAAGCCCATAAGTACTACAAGCCCATAAGTATTTTTCCAGCCCATTTCTTACTTTTGACATTTTATTTATTTATTTATTTCTTGATTTTAGTCTTTTAGATTATTTTTTTCCCTTTTTTTTTTTTGGCTTTGCTTCTAGATTATTTTCCTTTTTTTTAAAAAAAATGAGTGAAATTTTTTTTGAGTCATCCGGGATTAAATCCATTCCGGTTGTCGTTCATTCCGAAGGGATTTTCAATGCCGGACTCACTCTTACTGAATCCAATTACGATATATGGTCTCAGCTGATGGAAATGCAAATTGCTGAAAGGGACAAGATCTCATACATTCGTGATCAGACTATGCCACCAACGAAATCTGATGACAATTATGAAAAATGGTATGCTGACAATCAAAAGGTCAAACGATGGCTATTAATGTCTGTCTCCAGAAATTATGCGGCGTTATTTACGCTTACCTACTGCCTACGACATTTGGAATGCCTTATCCAAGGCATTCTACGATGGAAGTGATGAACTGCAAGTTTTTACTCTGAATTAGAAGGCTTTTTCATCCAACCAAAAAGGGCGACTCCTCTTTGTGTATTGTGAAGAGCTGACTGAAATTTTTCAAGAATTGGACCATCGTGATATGGTGGTTATGAAGGATCTCGATGATGTTGAAGCCCACCGCAAGTCTATTGAACGTTTACGAGTTCACATATTTCTCGCTGGATTGGAAGAGGAATTTGACTCACTCCGACGTGAAATCTTGCGCAGAGATCCAATACCAAATCTGGATGAGTGTTACTCTTTGTTTCGACGGGAAGTTGTACGCAGTACCACCCTAAAAAGTCATTCTGAAGCATCTGAACCCAGTGCCATGGTGGCTCGGTTCCGTTCTAAACAGGATCGAGCACGACCCTACAATGGTAGGCCAACTAATGGTATTGACAAGTCTTCCTACAAATGCACTCATTGTAATAAGACTGGTCATACCAAAAGTCGCTGTTTTGAACTGGTGGGATCCTAATCGCACAAAGAAAAATCCAGGCGGGCATTCCGCTGCAGCAGTTGTTCAAACAAAGACCGAAGACGATGATACTGACAACACCTCGGCATTGGTAATAGCTGCAGACAATCATGGTAAGTTTTTAAATGTTTTTACACCTATTTTGAATAGTGCATGGATAATTAATTCTGGTGCAACAGATCACATGACATATGGTTCTAGACATATCCCATCACTCAATCCCTCCACTCAAAAAATTGTCTCTACTGCCAATGGCACTTCGACCCCAGTCATTGGAGAAGGATCTTTGACTCTTACTGATACATTACATTTAGATTCTGTTTTACTTGTTCCATCATTAAATTATAATATTTTGTCAGTCTCTCAAATAACCACTACCTTATCTTATGTTGTCATTTTTTGGCCTGATTTGTGTGTGTTTAAGGACATCAAAACCAGGAAAACGATTGGTTGTGGTATTAGACGGGGGAAGCTGTATTATTTGGACTTGGAAGCAAAGAGTACTGAAAGCATGCAACAAGCTCTGGCAGTGGGTGGTTCTGAAGACACAAAATGGATAGAATTATGGTTATGGCATTGTCGTCTTGGGCATGCTTCCTTTGGGTATCTCAAAAAATTATTTCCCCGTTTATTCGAAGCAGTTGATGTTTCTAGTTTCCTGTGTGATATTTGTGAACTTGCCAAATGTCATCGTGTCTTATTTCCTTTACGATTGAATAAAAGTTTGATTCCATTTATGATTATTCATTCTGATGTCTGGGGTCCATCTAAAGTCACTACTTTGGGTGGGTCACGTTGGTTTGTAATATTTATTGATGATTGTACGCGAATGACATGGCTATGCTTGATGAAATCCAAAAGTGAAGTGAACTCGGTCGTTCAAAAGTTTCATAAACAGGTTGAAACTCAGTACAATAGAAAGATTCAAGTTCTTTGCAGTGACAATGGTGACGAATATCAAAGTACAAAACTTCAACAATATTTGGAAGCACAAGGAATGATTCATCACACCACTTGCTCCAACACACCCTAACAGAATGGAGTAGCAGAGCGAAAAAATCGACACTTGTTGGCTGTTGTCCGTGCCTTGTTAATTGAAGCCCATATGCCATTATCTTATTGGGGAGGAGCACTCACTTCTGCCGCTTATTTAATCAATCGGGTACCCTCCAGCACCATCAATTTTCAAACACCATTCCAAACCCTTACTGATGCAGTTGTTGCCCCAACTGTCTCCAATTTAACTCCTCATGTCTTTGGGTGTGTGGTGTTTGTACACTTACACAAGCATCAACGCACCAAGTTGACTCCTCAAGCATTACGGTGTGTTTTTGTTGGGTATGCCACTCATCAAAAAGGATATAGGTGTTACCATCCTCCCACACGTCGATTATTTGTCACGATGGATGCTATTTTTCATGAAGATACAATGTACTTCTCCATGCCTGAATTTTAGGGGGAGTGCTAGAAGGAAATTCAGACTCTAGATTATGAGGAAAGTAATACGCAGGATGTGGGATACTTGGATTCCAGTATCGAATTTCCAATAATTGAAGAAGTGGGTCTATCTCCAACACAGCTTGACATCGATGGTCTATCTCCAACACAGCTTGACACCGATGGTCTATCTCCAACTCAGCCCGAGACCCGGTTTCTTGAAAATATGGCTCCGTCTCCAGTTGACATACCACACCAATCGCTTACTGAAGATGTTCTTGAACCACACAAGAGACAGTTACCACAAGGTCACACTAGAGGTATTCCTAACCCCACACATGAACCTGAACTTTCTAGTAAAGTAAAATATCCCATGAGCCATTATGTGTCTAACCATGGTTTGTCAGAATCAAATATGACATTTGCAAATTAATTATCTGTTGTATCTATTCCTAACAGTGTGTAGGAAGCCTTAGCTGATCCAAGATGGAAAGCAGCTATGAACGAGGAAATGAAATCTTTGGAACAAAATAAAACATGGGAACTAGTTGATCCTCCACCAGGAAAGAAATCAGTCGGATGTCGGTGATTTACACAGTGAAGTACAAGGCTGACGGCACAATTGAACGCTTCAAGGCAAGACTGGTAGCAAAAGGATACACTCAAATCTATGAGATTTATTACACATAAACATTTGCACCTGTAGCCAAAATTATTACAGTTCGTGTTCTGCTATCTTTAGCTGCAAACTTGGATTGGCCATTACAACAATTCGATGTGAAGAATGCTTTTCTACACGGTGAATTATCCGAAGAAGTCTACAAGGATCTCCCAGCAGGATGCATGATACACAGCCGGAAGGTATGTAGGCTAAAGAAATCATTGTATGGACTAAAACAATCTCCAAGAGCATGGTTTGGAAGGTTCACAAAATCTATGATAGCTTTTGGCTACCATCAGAGCAACTCAGATCATACTCTTTTCCTCAAAAAACAGCAAGGTAAAATCATTGCACTCATTGTATATGTGGATGACATGGTGGTTACAGGGAATGATTCTGAAGAAAGGAAGGCGTTACAGAATTACTTATCCAAAGAATTTGAAATGAAAGATCTAGGCCCGCTAAAATATTTTCTTGGGATTGAAGTATCCCGATCTAATAAAGGGATAGTTCTGTCTCAAAGAAAATATGCCTTAGATCTATTACAACAGACTGGTATGGAAGCATGTCAACCAGCCGATACACCAGTAGAAGAAGGTTTAAAGCTATGTATTGAGTCCAACCAGGTACCAGTTGACAAAGGAAGATACCAAAGACTTGTAGGGAGATTGATGTACTTATCTTATACCAGACCTGATTTGGCTTATGCTTTGAGTATTGTCAGCCAGTTCATGCATAATCCTGGAGAACAACATATGAATGCAGTTACTCGGATTTTGAGGTATCTAAAGTCTGCTTTAGGAAAAGGAGTATTATTCACCAAAAATGAAAATTATCAAAGCATAGAAGCATACACTGATGCTGATTGGGCTGGTGCTATGGATGGCAGACGATCTACTTCTGGTTACTTTACCTTTGTAGGAGATAATCTTGTGACATGGAGAAGCAAGAAACAAAATGTTGTAGCTCGTTCTAGTGCAGAAGCTGAATACAGAGGTTTGGCAAACGTACTTTGTGAAACATTATGGCTAAAACTTCTCTTGCAGGATTTGGGTTATCCATTTGAACAACCTATCCGACTGTTTTGTGACAATAAAGCAGCATGTGATATCGCGCATAATCCAGTTCAACATGACCGTACAAAACACGTCGAGGTAGATAGATTTTTTATTAAGGAAAAATTGGATGAAAAGATTGTGGAATTACCTAAAACTCGTTTAGAGGAACAGGTGGTTGACATCCTCACCAAAGCAGTCTCAAATCGAGTGTTCCTAAGATTTTTGGATAAGTTGGGCATGTGCAACATCTATGCACCAACTTGAGGAGAGTGTTGAATTATTCTACATACCACCGTCAATCACTCCATCAATCACACCGTCATTTATGCTTCACCTACTCCTTTACTATTTTCTCTGTAATTCTTCAATCCTTATTTTGTATAAATAGATATATCATTGGTTGTAACAAATAAGAAAAAACTTAATATAGTTTCTTCAATTTATTTTCTAAGACCAAATACTATATGCATTTATCCATATATGCATAATTTACACAATAACGACTGTGGATGCTCTTAGATATATGGGAAAAAGGGGTATGAGCAATTTGCTCATTTAGTAAATGAGCAAGTGATGAGGTGACATGCATGTGATTGGAAAACTCTAAAAGTGGTTAGATACTCAATGTATCCCATGCACGCCACCTTATCATTTGCTCATTTATTAAATGAGCAAGTTGCTCATATCCCTTTTACCCTATATATATATGTTCAACGTAGGCACACGCCAAGGTTATCACAAATTATGAATCTAATGTGAAAGTTAGCCCCCAAAAAGGATACACGTACCGTTACCACCTGGATAAACCTGAGTCCAATTTTAGCACGAAGAAAAGAAATAAAGAGTTACACTTACCATCTCTCAATAACCTTGCAATTATTAAAGAACAGTCCTGAACTCTTGAGATTCTAATAATATATGGAGCAGTTAAAAACAAAGAGACAAAGCCTAAATCTAAACCATTGTAGTCACAGAAAATTTTCCTACCTGTCCCTTACTGTCACCAAACCAAGCAGAATCTAGGGAAGCTACCGACAAAGGTCAGGCACACAACCCTTGGGATTCCCTTTTTCACACTCCCAGTTCAGCCCCCTCACCCTCCCTTCTCTTTATCTTCACAACTCTCACCCCAAAAAAACCCAACAAAATTCCCACTTGTGAACTCATAAAGCTGCGATCTTTAAGGTTTTCTGCCTTCTTTTTGCCAACCCAGGTACTTTTCGCCCCTTGTTGTTTGCTATTAGTGACATTCATGCTATAGGTTTGTCCATTTCTTTGTGGGTTTTAGCTATGTTGGGTGTTTGGTTTGGTTCTATGTGATGCTGCGGAGAAGAGAAGGTGTTGGTTTACCCCTTTACTGTGGTCTAATGTAAATGTGGTTGTATAAGCTATTTGGATCCATTGTTTTTCATTTTGGGTTTTTGCTAGTTGAAGAGTTTTGGCCTTATTGGGGTTGTTCCTCTTTTTCTATCTGAAGAAAGGAATGTGTTTGTTCTGAATTTTAGCACTGAATGCCATTAGTTCGACTCACATAATGTTGTCATTACCTTGAAATTCGAGTAGGGGAATTCATTGAGTCTTTTGGTTGTCAGAATGCATTCTAATGGATAGTAATGAGAACATGAAGTCTTAAGAGTAGAAGGGGGGAATAAATTGAGGGAGGATTGACCATGCTTTTCTTTGAATATATTAATGTGGGTTGGATTAGATTAATCTTCTGCAAGTTAGCAGTTCTTGGTCAGGTTCTTTCTCAATGTAGCACTTTTTTCTAATACCAATTGTAATATGTTTAGAGTAATGGACTTATATAAGTCTATTGTTCCCATTTTTCCTTGCAAGGGTAATGAAAAAGATAAAATGTTACCAACAAGCAATGTCCTGATTGGTATTGGGTGGGAAGGGTAATTGAGTGGCGGCTCGAATCCAGCGTCCCTTGTTCGAGCCAAGACTTTTCCATAAAAAAAAAGATAAAATGTTTAGTTATATGCTTTAGCTGGCTGCTTATCGTTTTTCGTGTGGCCTTTAGAATGACCGTGTTTGTTAACATCGTGCAAGTTTTTTTTTTTTTTTTTTTTTTTTGAGTAATGCTTCATCCACTACCAATTTCACTACCATTCTCTTCACTACCTTAGGTGACACACTCCTACTGGAGAGTTCCCCCACCTACTCTCTCTTCCCCTACCTATTAGAGTGTGCCACCTAAGGTAGTGAAGACAAATGTAGTGAAATTAGTAGTGGATGTAGCATTACTCTTTTTTTTATAATAAAGTCAAGGAAGTATACTCGGTGGACAATGGCTTGTATATGGCTAATATAAGGAATTGGTATATTATGAGGAATGGAAGAAGTGGAGCTGTGGAAGAGTGCTTCCAAGGATAAATGGTAATTGAGAAAGGGCGTAGAAGACAAATAGAATATCAACGTATAACTTCTTCTATATGGTACAGTCGGATGTGGTACAAACTCCACCCACCTATGTATTTATAGGAAGACATTCACTATGGTGGAGAGTGGGTCACATCAACTTGTGGAGTAATGTAATGTGCATATAGCACTACCCATTGAGGAAAGAGTAATAGCACCTCAAGTTGAAATGGTAGAAACCGTGGAATACTGCAACCTCCATTCTTAATTTCCATGCTTAAATTAGGAGCTATATATAGCAGATTCTATATAGGACTTTTCATCTCTTGCAGCTGTATTATATATAGGTAGGAAATTATCACAGTTTCCTTATATAGATTTCTACTATTTAAGATTTGTAATGAGCTGTGGTTTGATATCTGTGATTTATAAGTAATAGAAAATTAATCTTATTATTTCAAGAGATTTGAGAGGAGAAGTTCCAAAAGACTTTTTAGTTTTCTTCGTTCTTTACTCTATCGTGTATGTCTTTAACAATTAGAGAAAAAAGTGTATGTCTTTGACCTGATTTTTGAAAATATTTTTTCCTGTTTGCTTATTGCCTGATACTTAATTTAACACAGGTGAGAGAGATCGTATTCCTGTTTGAACTTTGTGGAGCAGATGATGCATGAAAGATGGAAGAAGGTTATGCCATTACTTCTGTTCTTCTTTTCAACTGTGTCAGGTATCCAAATCCCTCTCTCCGTGTGTGTGTGTGTGTGTGTGTGTGTTAATTACTATGTTGTTTAAATATGCTGTACTATGTATGAATTTATTTTATATTAATTTTACTTAAAAATGTGTGCATGTGTGTTTTAATTTCTATGTTGTTTGAATATGCTGCACTAAGTATAAATTTATTTTATGTTAATTTTGCTTAAAATGGGTGCGGTGCCTTCAATTCTGAGTTCCATTGATTATTGGAATCATCTGGACTACATATAATGAACTATTTAGCTTTTGAACAGTAAATTTCCTTAAAAGAAACTCTTTAACTTTTAATTATTTTTTTGCGTGTTTTTTTAAATTCAAATAATTTTTTTATTACAATCATATTTGCAACTCTTGAGAATTACCTTCTGAACCCAATTTCTCTGTAGGCTCATTTGTTGGGATCAGTATTGGCACGGATATTTCCAACTTGCCTTCGCCATCAGCTATAATATCAATCCTTAAATCACAGAAAATTCAGCATGTTCGTCTACTTGATACCGACCATCAACTGCTTTCTTCCCTCGCAAACACCGGAATCGACGTAATGGTTGGAGTTTCCAATGACCAGTTACTGAAAATAGGAGAATCTCAAAGAGAAGCAGCTGACTGGATCAATAAAAATATCATTCCATACGTTCCAGCTACCAACATTACATACATTGCTGTCGGTAACGAAGTCCTCACAACAATCCCCAATGCTTCTCTCGTTCTCGTTCCAGCTATGAAATTCCTCCAGTCGGCACTTCTTGCTGCCAACCTCAACTTTCAAGTAAAAATCTCAAGTCCTCAGTCAATGGACATAATACCTAATTTTTTCCCTCCATCCTCTGCCACCTTCAATTCTTCATGGAACTCTACAATGCTTCAGTTCCTACAGCTCTTGGAAAATACGGGATCATCCTTCATGTTGAATGCACATCCTTACTATGGGTATACCAGAGGGAATGGTATATTTCCAATTGAGTTTGCCCTTTTCCAGTCTCTTGATCCAGATGGCGAGATTGTGGACCCCAACACACTCTTTGAATACACCAACATGTTTGATGCCATGGTTGATGCTGCGTATTATTCCATGCAAGTGATGAACTTTTCTGACATCCCCGTTCTTGTGACAGCATCAGGTTGGCCTTCATTTGGTGGGGCAAATGAACCAGATGCTACTGTTGACAATGCCTTGGTCTATAATAGCAACCTGCTACACCACGTCCTGAATGGTTCTGGTACACCAGGCAAACCACATGCACAGCTTAACACGTATATCCACGAGTTGTTTAATGAGGATCTTCATCCAGGGCCTATTTCTGAGAAGAATTGGGGGATATTTTCTCCGAATGGGACTGAAGTATATAGTTTGGACTTTGTGAGCATTGATGAGATCAGTGTGAACTCATCGGTTTTAGTTGGTGTCTTCTGTGTAGCAAATTCGAGTGCAGATCCTAAAGCATTGAAGGCAGGCTTGGATTGGGCTTGTGGTTCAGGTTCAGCAAACTGCAGTCCTATTCAGCCTGGACAGCCGTGTTATGAATCTGATAATTTAGTAGAACTTGCTTCGTATGCATTCAATGATTACTATCATAGGACACAAGCAAATGGCGGCACTTGCAATTTTGGTAATACTGCCATGGTTACTAATGTGGATCCTAGTAAGTATTTGTGTTCGGAACCATTGGAAATGCTCTAGAAAAGAACCTAAAATTTAATATACAATTTCGGAACTAAGGATATGTTTGATTGCTTGTCTAACATTTTGTTTCAAGTAAGTAACACTACACAGCATAATGATAGCACTGTTCATGCTGGAGAGGTAATGGATACTGTGTAAAAGGCTTTAAACACTTATTCACCACCCTCTCCACACGTGTGACCTTCAGCTTTTGCTGCATTGCTGATTTTCCAGCATTTCTTTATATTAGTTTACTCATTAATGTTTGTGTTCTGAACCTAGTAAGATAATGCTATACATACGTCTACATTTTGGTTATCAATTGCCTTGCTTCACAGTAATCTTTGTTGAATATACCTCTCTCACACATACACAAAAACAACTATCCTAATATATCTTATCATTATTCTTTCTCCTGGTATTGAACTTCACTTTTCCAACAGGTCATGGTTCATGCATCTTTGCCGGGAGGTAAGTAATACATCCACTTGAATTTCAATATCCATTCTCTTAAGGCAAAACTAGCTGTTCTGTACTACCAGTTTACACTTCTTTTAACATTTTCTATGCAGTACGGGATCAAATATCAATGGTGGTGCAGCTTCTGGACCTATTGGTGCTCTAAGCAGTGTTTCAAGACTTCGCACTCCTTCATTGGTTTATTTACAAATAGCCGTGGCGGTTTTCCTCTTCTTGTTTGACTTCCTGAACGTATTATGTGATGACAATTTCCGGATGAATATATAGGGGCGAACTGCATGTGCATTCAAAGTTCGTGTCTTAGTTCCATGGCAGCAAACTTGTAAAATTCTCTCATTCACCAGTACAGTTTTGCAGAGAATGTAGATAGTAGCTGGAACTCCTTTTCATTTCCTGGTAACTTTTGAGATTTTCGGAATTGACTTTTGTATTGTACTATGATTTTATTCTTTGATATGAAAATCTGTTGATTGCTAAATCTGTGTCATTTGAGGCTCAGGAGTGAAGCAAATATGTTGCATGATATTCTCAGTCATTATGCAGAATTTGTTGCTTGGTTTTCTTTGCATGGATTGGTTTTGTTAAACTACAAATACTAAATTCTCACCTTTACCACAACTATGGAGTTTTGATCTATTGGTAGAGCCTTTCATATTTCACATGGTATCAGCAACATCGGTTCAAATCCCCTAGTTAGGTTCGAATCCCCTAGTTGCACATATTAAAATATGGATTTAAAAATAAAAGTACCACTGCATACAATCCAGATCTTGGCCCACAAATATGACCCTCAACCTACGGGGGTGTGATAAAATATAGATACTAAACCCTCACCCTTACCCAACTTCGAGACCCTTACGCCGACTTTGGAGATTTGGTCTAATAGGTTTCTCCTGGGACTTGCATTTCAGCTGGATGCAGTTGAAGTTTGTTTTGTGGGGTTTGCCGTTGGATTTGTGTTTCAATTTAATACCAGTGATTCTATTTAATATTGAGGGGTCTTATGCCTCTTGTACAGAGTCCACATATAGATCACTTGAAATAAATTCCCTCATTTATCTGCCTCTTCCTTCCTCCTTTTCTCTCTTCAAGATCAACAAATCTCCCTCTTGCAACGAACTTTGATGTGATCGAATTCTTGCAAAACTTATTGTTTCCCGTAAAACAGTTATGCAAAGAGGCTTGCGTAAAGCTTGAGAAAACCCATGTTACATAAATCATGTTCAGTAATTTCATTTCATTTTCCAATACTGTATGTTGTGTATCTTTTCTTGGAGCTTTTAATGATTAATATTTTGTCAAGTTCTTGCTATTGCTTTACAGTACTGTGTATATTGTCTAATCAATGTGTTACGGTGTGATTGTGTGGCTATATGAAGATCGAGCTGTATGATATGTAGGATAATGGCTCGATTCTGGTATTTGGTATCTGCAGTGTTCGAAAGTTTCAGAGCTTCAGTCGACTGGGTTGGAGGATCAGTCGACTGTCCAGAGGAGTTTTTCGAAGACTGAGAATACAGCAGCAGCAGTCGACTGTATGTGGGAGTCAGTCGACTGGGCAGAAGGATTATCAGTCGACTGGTAATTGGACCAGTCGACTGTCGGCGGGTTTTGGATCCAGATTCGGCCCAATTCGAAAGGCCCAATAGTTTCCCTATAAATACACCCGTTAGGGTTTTGTAAATTGTAACACCTAATTCGGATTTTGCAGCCGTCATCTCTTGTAAAGGCTTTGTTTGCCCATTGAAGAACATAGTAAAGAAACCCCAACCGCCCCGTGGATGTAGGCATCGTTTTGCCGAACCACGTAAATCTTGTGTTCTTGTGTTGCTTGCTTTTCTGTGTTTTATCGCTGGTTCTCTCTTTGTTTCCGCATTAGTTGGTTTGATTGTTGGTTTGATTTGTATTCCGCACAACAAGTGGTATCAGAGCAGTTGGTTCGACCTAGAGGGAGATGGCGGGTGATGCAGATGCAACCAAGGATGTTGTGGGATCAAGTTCGTCAAGAACAACGATTCACAACGTAAAATTTGAAGTTGAAAAATTTGATGGGACAAACAATTTCGGGATGTGGCAATGTGAGGTGTTGGATGTTCTTGTTCAACAAGAACAAGATGTTGCTTTGGAGGTAGAAAAACCAAAGGATATGTCCGAAGCAGATTGGAAGAAGTTGAATCGAGTTGCGTGTGGGACTATTCGGCTCTTTATTGAGAAGGCTCAGAAGTATGATTTGATGAGGGATACCGTTGCTGCGGTGTTGTGGAAGAAACTCGAAGACAAATACATGAGGAAAAGTTTGGAGAATCGGCTGTATTTGAAGAAGAGACTTTTTCGCTTCACCTATACGGAAGGTATGTCTATGAATGCTCATGTTGAATCATTTAATAAATTATTGGCTGATTTGTTAAATTTGGATGAGCAAATTAAGGATGAGGATAAAGCCCTAATTCTGTTAAATTTATTACCTGAAAGTTATGATCATTTAGCAACTACTTTACTATATGGAAAGGATACTGTTAAATATGAAGATGTTGCAAATGCTTTGTTGAATAATGAAACTAGGAGAAGGGATAAGATGGTTGATAGAGAAACTTCTGAAGCGTTGATTGTAAGGGGCAGGACTGAGACTAGATCTGAGTCCAAATCTGGAAAAAAGGGAAACAAATCTCGTTCCAAATCGAGAGGAGTTTCGAAGGACAGGAAAATACCGGCCAAAGATGAATGTGCTTTCTGTCATGAAAGGGGGCATTGGAAAAAGGATTGTCTAAAGCTACGAAATAAGGGAAATTCGACTGCAAATGTGACTGTTGATAATTTAGAAAGTGGCGAGGATTTTTCTTTTGCACTTGCTTCTAGTCCCTCACTTTATCAAGAAGTATGGTTTCTTGATACAGCAGCCTCCTATCATATGTCTTGGAAAAAGGAGTGGTTTACTTCTTTGGAGTATATGGATGGTGGTGTAGTTTTGATGGGAAATGATGCACCTTGTAAGAAGGTAGGAATCGGGAAGATTGAATTGCTAATGCACGATGGTCTTGTTAGGGAGCTTTCAGATGTATGGTATGTTCCAGATTTGAAGAAGAATTTAATTTCACTTGGTGCTTTGGAGGCCAGTGGATTGAAATTTGCTAGTGAAGGTGGCGTTCTGAAAGTGACTAGTGGATCACTTGTGGTGATGAAAGGGCAAAGAAAAAGGAACTTGTTTTTCTTGCAGGGAAAAACATATTTGGGTGAGGCTGCCAGTGTAACTGAAAGGCCTAAACAGGTTGTTCCCGACTCTACTAGGTTGTGGCGTATGCGACTCGGGCATGCAGGAGAAAAGGCCTTGCAGGGGCTTGTGAAGCAAGGGTTGCTTAAAGATGCTAAAGGGTGCAAGTTGGAATTTTGTGAACATTGTGTTTTGGGTAAGCAAACTAGGGTGAAATTTGGTACAGCTGTACATCAGACAAAGGGTATCCTCGATTATGTGCACACAGATGTTTGGGGCCCTATTCAGACACCTTCTATGAGTGGTAGACACTGGTTTGTTACTTTTGTGGATGATTACTCCAGACGAGTTTGGGTATATACCATGAAGCACAAAGATGAAGTTTTGACATTGTTCACAAGTTGGAAGAAGAAAGTTGAAAATCAGACTGGTAGGAAGATTAAGGTTCTAAGGTCAGATAATGGAGGGGAATATAAGAATGATCCGTTTCTGAAATTGTGTGAAGATGAAGGGATCCAGTGGCACTTCACAGTTAGGAAGACTCCACAGCAAAATGGGGTTGCAGAAAGGATGAACAGAACCTTACTTGAGAAGGTGAGATGTATGTTAGCACAGTCTGGATTGAAGAAGACATTTTGGGCAGAAGCTGTTATATATGCAAGCCACATTGTCAACCGTTTACCATCAGCAGCACTTGAAGGCAAGACGCCTATTGAGGTATGGAGTGGTAAACCTGCATCTGATTATAGTTTTTTGCATATATTTGGTTGTCCTGCTTATTTTCATGTAACTGAAACTAAACTTGATGCAAGAGCCAAAAAGGCTATATTTGTTGGTTTTAGTACTGGTGTCAAAGGTTACAGGTTGTGGTGTCCAGAACAGAAGAAGTTAGTAATCAGCAGAGATGTGACTTTTGATGAGACCAGCATGATTAGCTCGGGACAGTCGACTGGTGGTATAGGACAGTCGACTGGTGAGCAGCAGAAGAGTGGGACAGTTCTTCAACAGGTGAGTAGAAGAAGCTCGGGACAGTCGACTGGTGTACAGGAGCAGTCGACTGGTGGTCCAGAACAGCGGAATTGTGGGAGCTCGGGACAGTCGACTGGTGGCAATAACCAGTCGACTGGTAGGAGAGTTTTCCAACAGGTGGAGTTAGAAAATTTGTCAGTTGAAAATCCTGTTCCTGTCCAAGATGAAGATGATGTGGTTGATACTGAGAATGATGAAGAAGTTCCTATCCAGTAGGAAGAATCAATTGCAGTAAGAAGGCAAAGAAGAGATATCAAACGACCGTCTCGTTTTACAGATACAGTTGCATTTGCTCTTCCCATTGTGGATGATGAAGTTCCCTCCAACTTCAAAGAAGCCACTAGAAGTTCAGAAAATGCAGATTGGAAAGTTGCTATGGATGAAGAGATGAACTCTCTTCATAAGAATAAGACTTGGAATCTAGTGCAACTACCAAAGGGGAAGAAAGCAATTGGTTGCAAGTGGGTGTATACGAAGAAAGAAGGTCCAAAAGGCAGTGTTCGGTTCAAGGCTAGACTAGTAGCAAAGGGGTATGCTCAAAAGGAAGGAATTGACTACAATGAAGTGTTCTCTCCGGTTGTGAAGCATCCTTCTATTCGGATTTTGTTAGCTTTGGTAGCACAGTTTGATCTTGAATTGACACAGATGGATGTGAAGACTGCGTTCTTACATGGGGATCTAGATGAAGAAATTTATATGTCGCAGCCAGATGGGTTCAAAATTGCTGGGAAGGAAAATTGTGTTTGCAGGTTGAAGAAGTCTCTCTATGGGTTGAAGCAATCTCCAAGGCAGTGGTATTTGAGGTTTGATCAGTTTATGAAGGTGCAGAGATATTCCAGAAGTGAGTTTGATCATTGTGTCTACTTCAGGAAATTGCAGGATGGTTCTTTCATATATCTGTTATTATATGTGGATGATATGTTGATTGCCTCTAAAAATGCTAAGGAGATTCAAAATTTGAAGAATCAGCTGAGTTCTGAGTTCGAGATGAAGGATCTTGGTGAAGCCAAGAAGATACTTGGGATGGAGATAGCTAGAGACAGGGCAAAGGGCATAGTGAGTTTGACACAGAAGCAATATCTTTTGAAGGTGCTGAAACGGTTCGGTATAGATGAGAAGACTAAACCAGTAAGTACACCCTTAGCCAGTCATTTCAGAATTAGTGCTTCTCAGTCTCCAAGTACAGATGAAGAGAGACAGTATATGGCTAATGTACCTTACACTAGTGTGGTTGGCAGTTTGATGTATGCCATGGTTTGTACTCGACCAGACATCTCTCAGGCGGTGAGTATGGTTAGTCGATATATGCATGATCCAGGCAAAGAGCATTGGCAAGCGGCTAAATGGATTTTGAGGTACATAAGTGGCACCATAGATGTGGGTTTGAAATTTGAAAGGGATGACAATATTAGCAGGTTATTGGTTGGGTATGTTGATTCTGACTATGCAGGTGATCTAGATAAGAGGCGGTCTACTACAGGCTATTTGTTTACTATGGCTAGGGCACCTATAAGTTGGAGGTCAAATTTGCAGTCCACTGTAGCGTTGTCTACTACTGAGGCTGAATACATTGCGGTTGCTGAGGCCATGAAGGAAGCCATTTGGATACATGGACTTTTGAAGAGCTTGGAAATTCATCGGGAAAAGGTGGAGGTACACTGTGACAGTCAGAGTGCTATTCATTTAGCGAAGAACCAAGTTCATCATTCGAGGACCAAACATATTGATGTCCGTTATCATTTTGTACGTGATTTGATAAAGGATGGTGATATTCATTTGGTGAAGATTGGGACAGCTGATAATCCTGCTGATATGTTGACCAAAGTTGTTGGGGCAGCCAAGTTCAAGCATTGCATGAACCTGGCTAATATTTTGCATGTTTGATAATTTGGCATGGGCGAGTTGGGATAGTACTTTGCTATTGGTTTGTTTAGTATGTGATATCATACTAAAGTGGAGTTTGGGTTCGTTTGTTGCATTTGGTGATGAGCAGTTGTTTTGAAGTATTTGTGGAGATTGCTTGGGCTACTTGGAAGATTTCACCAAGGTGGAGATTGTTGGATACTTGACTTGGAAGATCTCGCCAAGGTAGAGATTGTAGGATAATGGCTCGATTCTGGTATTTGGTATCTGCAGTGTTCGAAAGTTTCAGAGCTTCAGTCGACTGGGTTGGAGGATCAGTCGACTGTCCAGAGGAGTTTTTCGAAGACTGAGAATACAGCAGCAGCAGTCGACTGTATGTGGGAGTCAGTCGACTGGGCAGAAGGATTATCAGTCGACTGGTAATTGGACCAGTCGACTGTCGGCGGGTTTTGGATCCAGATTCGGCCCAATTCGAAAGGCCCAATAGTTTCCCTATAAATACACCCGTTAGGGTTTTGTAAATTGTAACACCTAATTCGGATTTTGCAGCCGTCATCTCTTGTAAAGGCTTTGTTTGCCCATTGAAGAACATAGTAAAGAAACCCCAACCGCCCCGTGGATGTAGGCATCGTTTTGCCGAACCACGTAAATCTTGTGTTCTTGTGTTGCTTGCTTTTCTGTGTTTTATCGCTGGTTCTCTCTTTGTTTCCGCATTAGTTGGTTTGATTGTTGGTTTGATTTGTATTCCGCACAACATGATACATACTGATACATACCTGATACATGCTTGTCCATTGTATAGAGTTGTATATAGTGTTAATTGATGTACTGTTCATTCCTGAGTGAAAGGGTACATCGGGTAGGGTCTGTAATAACGGGCAGGGTCTGAAGTGAGTCTGTTAGAGTTGGTTAATTCTATTACACTGTAGCTCACGTGCTGTGAGCGTGGGTTTCTTGGCCTCTTGTCTATAGGAAGAGGTAGCTTGAACTGTAAAGAGGCAGCTTTAATCAGATTTCAAATTCCTAAACTCTTCTTCTTGTGTGTTCTTGAACCCTAACCACCATTAATGGCGAGAAATCGCAATAACCAGATCTTAGCTCCTCACAATGTGGTATCAGAGCCAAGTTTCGGCGAGGAAGATGATCGCGATGTCGGGGGACCGTCAATAGGAGAGTCAGATATCGCCGAATGGAGGAACCAGATGGCATCGCAGATGGCTTCGGTTCAAACTCAGCTCAATTTTGTAGTTGATCAGCTTCAAGAGTTAGCGATTCAACGAAATCGATCTACCAATCAGATTCCTAGCATGAATCCAAATCTGGAGCCTAATCAGGAGGTAACAAACCCTATCACATTCCAATCTAGATCATCCTTTGGTTTTAGCAGTGTTCATAGGACTCCTTTCAAGATGGAGTTTCCTTCGTTCACGGAGGGGGATCCTATGGAGTGGATCTGTAGTGCAGAACAGTTTCTTGAGTTCTATGAGATTCCAGATAACCAGAAACTGAGGTTTGCGTCGTTGAATCTTAAGGGAAGAGCAGCTCAATGGTATAGGAGACACATCAAGAGTAGAAGAGATACAATCACATGGTCTCAATTCTTGGAAGAGTTAATCACTCGGTTTGGACCGACTGAATTTCAAGATTATGATGGGACTCTGTTGAAATTGAGTCAAAAAGGAGATCTAGAATTATACATCTAAGAGTTTGATAGGTTATCCAACTTCGTTGAAGGATGGACTGAGAAACACTATCTCAGCACCTTTGTGAGTGGCTTGCGTGATGAGATACGCTGGGATGTTAAGGCACAAAGGCCTAGTAGAGTTAATGAAGCCATTGGTTTAGCTCGTGGATATGAGGAAAAGCTACAATGTAATCGAAGATTCTCTAAAGCTGCTTTTGTACCCAAGGGTGCTGTGACTAACAGCTCTTCTTCCAAAGCTCCAGAAGTGTCATCTGTAGGAGGGAGAGTGCCAACGCAACTAATGCCTCATGAGTTGAAAGAGAGAAAGGCAAAAGGATTATGATTTAACTGTGATGAAAAATATACACCTGGACATAGGTGTGTATCTTAGAAATTCTATTTTTTGGAAATGTTTGAAGATGATGGAGATGAACTGATTAAGGAAGAAGAAGAAAATATTGAGCAAGGAGCAACTGGCTTGAGCATGGAGGGGGAGAGACTTGGTATATCTTTTCATGCACTCACAGGAGACACTTTATATCCACAAACTCTCAGGGTGAAGGGAAAAATCAAAGGAAGAGAAGTTAATATTTTGATTGACACAGGTTCCACACATAACTACATCGACCCTCAGACGACCATTTAATTAGGTTTGAATATAAATCCAAAACCCAAGTTCAACGTGACAGTTGGTAATGGGGAGATAATGCACAGTGAAGGTATTATTCAAGGAGCTAGGTTCACTGTACAAGGGGTACAATTTGAAGCTGAATTGATGATTCTGCCATTGGGACCTTCTCAAATGGTTCTAGGGGCTCAGTGGTTAAGATCACTTGGTAGATTCACCATGGATTTTGACAAACTCACAATGGAGTTTATGCAGGAGGGTAAACTCAAGATATTATATGGAGTTAGAAAGGGTCAAATCCAACTCATTGAAGCAGAGGAGTTACCTAAAGCTGTTGAGAACTCATATCTGATCTTCATACTTCAAGCTTTACAGAGTGCAGGTGAACCTCTTCTATGTGAAGCTCAGCTGTCAGACAGCAGAGGAGGACCTATTAAAGAAATATTGGATCAATTTCCTGGGGTTTTCACACCAAATCTTCCTATGCCGCCGAGGAGAGGAATAGATCACCAGATTCCACTTGTCGAAGGCCACAAACCAGTTTGTATCAGACCTTATAAGCAACCTTATTATCACATGAATGAAATTGAGAGGCAAGTGAAGGAAATGTTAGAGACTGGGCTAATCAGGAATAGTGGGAGTTCATATGCATCACCAGTCATCTTAGTGAAGAAAGCAGATGGTACTTGGAGATTATGTGTGGACTATAGAGCCCTTAATTCCCAAATAGCGAAGGCCAAGTTTTCCATTCCCATTATAGATGATTTGTTGGATGAGCTCCATGGTGCAAAGTACTTCTCGAAAATAGATCTTAGATCTGGATATCATCAGATTAGAGTTCATGAATCGGACACTCACAAAACATCTTTTAGAACACACCAAGGCCACTATGAGTTTGTGGTCATGCCATTTGGGCTTACAAATGCTCCTGCGACCTTTCAAAGCCTCATGAATGAGATATTTCAAGAACATCTAAGGAAGTTTATATTAGTTTTCTTTGATGATATCCTAGTTTACAGCCTTACTTGGGAGAGTCATCTTCAACATTTAGCTAAGACACTGGAGATTTTGCAAAATCATCACCTGGTAGCCAAAGAGAGTAAATGCAGCTTTGGGAAGGAAACTGTTGGATATTTGGGTCATATTATTAGTAAAGATGGAATTGCGGTGGATCCTTTGAAGATAGAAGCAGTGGTGAAGTAGCTTCAACCTACTATTGTTAAGGAGTTGAGGGGATTTTTGGGCTTAACATGTTACTATAGAAAATTTGTAAAAGGGTATGGTAGTATTGCAGCTCCACATATCCAATTGTTGAAGAAAAACAATTTTTGTTGGAATGCAACTGCAGCTGAAGCCTTCATCAAACTGCAAGAGGCACTTACTACTACTCCTGTGTTACAATTGCCAAATTTTTCTAAGGCCTTTGTCTTGGAAATTGATGCTTCACTCTATGGCATAGGAGCTGTGTTAATGCAAGAGGAACATCCCATAGCATTCATGAGTAAAGGTCCTAAAGGTAAAGCTCTAGCTCTCTCCACTTATGAAAAAGAGGTATTGGTAATACTTAGTGCTGTTAAGTTTTGGAGGCAGTATCTGTTGGGAAGAGAATTCACCATTAGAACTGATCAGAGAAGTATAAAGTTTATACTTGAACAAAGGGTGAATACGGAGATACAAGAAAAATGGCTTTGGAAGTTATTGGGATTCAATTTTTCAGTTGAGTATAAGAAAGGAAAAGAGAATTTAGGAGCTGATAGTTTGTCAAGGAGACCTCACAACTCGAAGGAGGTTGAAGAAGGAGCTCAGATCCTAGAAATAACTTTTGTAGTGCCTTAATGGGTTGAGGAAGTTAAACTAATGGTGCAAACAGATCCATACTTTGCAGACCTAGCTGTGAGAGCTGAAAAGGGAGAGTTGAACAACCAAAAGTATAAATTTCTGGGTGAAATTTGGTACTATAAGGGTAAGATACTCTTGAGCCCCAATTCTGATTTGAGGAGTAGAGTGATTGTTGAGAGTCATGACTCCAAAATAGGTGGGCACTCTGGTTTTCATAAGACCATGAGTAGAGTGAGGAGGTCATTTGTGTGGAAGGGAATGAGCAAACATATAAAACAATTCATCAGAGAATGTGTGACTTGCCAAAAGAACAAACATGAGACTCAGCTGCTAGCAGGATTGCTTCACCCTTTACCTACTCCAGAGTTGATTTGGGAAGATTTTTCTATGGATTTCATTGAGGGATTGCCCAAGAGCCAAGGTAAATCTGTGATTTTTGTAGTTGTATACAGATTATCTAAATACTCACACTTCATGGGATTGTCTCATTCGTATACTGCGCAAAATGTGGCTCAAGTCTTCACTGAGCAAGTGGGGAAACTACATGGAATGCCTAGGAGTATAGTGTGGGATAGGGATCCAATCTCTATGAGCTCTTTCTGGAGAGAGTACTTCAAGCTACAGGGGAGTAAACTACATGCATCAACTGCTTACCATCCCCAATCCGATGGGCAAACGGAGATTGTTAATAAAGCTCTTGAGATGTATCTTCGTTGTATGTGTGAGCAAAGGCCAAAGGATTGGATGAAGTGGCTATGTTGGGCTGAGCTGTGGTACAATACCAACTGGCATACTTCTATATGTATATCTCCCTTCGAAGCTGTGTATGGCAGACCTGCCCCTTCTCCGAAACTGCATGTTAGAGGCACGGCTAGCCTCCAAAGTGTGGAAGAGGAGCTGCTAACAAGGGATACTATTCTAAAGTTGCTCAAGGACAATAGAAGAGAAGCTCAAGAGAAGATGAAGTATTTTGCTGATAAGAAGAGGAAGGAAAGGAGCGTTGAGATTAATGATTGGGTATTGCTTAAGTTGCAATCATATCGCCAAGTTAGCCTTCGTAATCCTACACCACAGAAGTTATCTCCTAAATTCTTTGGTCTTATAAAGTGCGTGAGAAAGTGGGCAAGTTAGCTTACAAACTGGAATTGCCTCCTAACTCTGCGCTACACCCAGTTTTCCATGTGTCCAAGCTCAAGAGATTTTGGGGAGATCCAACCATTGTTGTTGCTAATGAAGTCCCTGATTGGTGGGTGAGAGATGAGACCTCTATGGTGCCGGAGTTGATAATGGATATGAGAGTTTATAAGAAGGGAAATGGTGCTGGGGTTAAGCTTCTGATTAAGTGGTTTGATCAACCTGAGAGCTTAGCAATGTGGGAAGATGCTGATGACATCCGCCTTTCATTTCCTGAGTTTGAGCTTGGGACAAGCTCAATTTGAGCAGGGAGGAGTTGTTACGGTGTGATTGTTTGGCTATATGAAGATCTGGAGCTGTATGATACATACTGATTCATGAACTCTAATCTGATGATATCCAGTTCTAAGATCTATTTTCGAGAAGTATTTTGCACCATGGAGCTCATTCAACAAATCATCTATAATGGGAATGGGAAACTTGGCCTTCACTGTTTGGAAATTAAGGGCTCTATAGTCCACACATAATCTCCAAGTACCATTTGCTTTCTTCACTAAGATGACTGGTGATACATACCTGATACATGCTTGTCCATTGTATAGAGTTGTATATAGTGTTAATTGATGTAGAAGGGTACATCGGTTTGGGTCTGTAATAATGGGTAGGGCCTGAAGTGAGTCTGTTAGAATTGGTTAATTCTGTTACACTGTAGCTCACGTGCTGTGAGCATGGGTTTCTTGGCATCTTGTCTATAGGAAGAGGTAGCTTGAACTGTAAAGAGGCAGCTTTAATCAGATTTCCAATTCCTAAACTCTTCTTCTTGTGTGTTCTTGAACCCTAACCACCATTAATGGCGAGAAATCGCAATAACCAGATCTTAGCTCCTCACATGATGTAATCAATTTCTTGTCTTTGAAAAGTGAAGAAATCTTTAGAGTTCTTTCATAATTTTGATTGTTTCAGAGAAAATGTAAGATTGTACATTCAATTAATTTTATCTTTGTATAGATTTCATCTGTTTCCAAGATCTGACAATAATGAATATCTTGTATAATTGGTTTTCTCTTCATCTTTTTTCGATTAAATTATTTTCTGTGTGTTGAGTATTGTTACTGTTATTCCTTCATAGTTTTGATTTCATTTCAGCCAAATGTATGATTCTTTTTGGAAACAATTTTTGTGACAGTGAATTGGTTTGTAGTTCGTTCATATTTTTTCAACTGAATTCTTAACAGACGAGAGGAATGTGGGTGCTATGAACTTCTTGGAGTTCTTTCTTCCTCTGTTTGGGGTTTTCTTTTAAGAATCATTCACTGACAATTATCTCAAAAACCACATTTCAGACAAATGGCAGTCTCAGTAGAAGTTTGAGTTCTCAGTCAGCATGCAACTTGCCGAGAGTGCCAAAACCAGCCAAGACTTGCTGCCCGCGGAGAGTGCCAACCAATACATACTGTCAGTTGTTGATTGTATCGAGTAACAAAGCTATATTCTGATTGGTCTTTTCTTTGATGTCAGCTTGTCAAATCTTGGCAAGAATGTTCTAACAATGTTGAAGCAGATGATGGCTACCCTTCGGGTCTCTAAAAGAGTTATTTTCGTCCAATAATCAAGAAAAGGAACTAAAAGACAGAGAACAACAGATATTGTTGCTACTTATCTCCGTATGGAAGCAAATAGATACGTGAATTCTTTAAACAAAAATAGTATAGATCGAACCTTCGCCATTTCTCGACATTGACCGCTAAAAACTGCACTGGACTCGAGATCTGATCGTCAGGAACGACTTAAATCACTCCCGTGGATATGCAAACAAGTTTGAAACACCGGGGGTGGCCCCGACGACAGACCCTTCGACGCCCATGTCAGAAACTCAAAGGTATGATGGATTTTGAGAGCGGAGTTGTCAGTTACCTGGTTTCTGAAGAAGTCTCGAGGTATATATAGTCGCCTAGGGGACTAGTTTCGAGATATTCATCTATCTCTACTTTCAGGTGTTTGGATAGAGTCGGTTATCCTTTTCATATGAATATATCGAGTTTGGGCTCTCTCTTGACGAAGAGATAGAGCTTCCAAACTTTCTTTTGTGGGTGGAGGGATAGAATCAGTTACCCCTAGAAATAGGGGGTTTAAACTGTGTTCGATGTATCTAGGCTCCCATGCGTTAGGGCTGTTGTCCCTATTACAGGCTGGATTGGGTCGATAGGTCTGAAAACGGCCCAGCTCATTTCATTGGACCTGTATCTGCTGAAATTACTGTTTTACACCTAAGAGCTTTCAGATTTGTGCCTGATCTGAACGGTTCCATATACATTATATTTTACCCATATCATAAGCCCCCAACTCCCAAAGACCAAGTTTCACAGCTTTTGAGGAGTAGTTCGCCCGTGTTTAATGGTTTACAGAACTTATCGGAGTCGTATGGGACGTTTGAATCTTGCTCGGGGTGTAACATAGTTTTTCTGACTTCATAGAGTATCTAGAATTATTTTAGGAATTTTCTGGATTTTGGTGATTTTTTCTAAAATTTTAGGATTTTTCTGGATTTTCCCCAATTTTAATCATTTTTTCAGAATTTTAATGAATTTATCCGAATTTTAAATTATTTTTTCTAAAATAACAATTATATTTCCAGATTTAAAAATAATATTCCGAATTTTTAATAATTTTTTAGAATTTTTAAAATAATTTTTGGATTTGTAAATTTTTTTTACTGAAATTTATAATTAAGAAATAAAAATTTAAATAATAGATAATACCTTAATTAATCTGGATCGTCGATCGAAAGGGGCGCGAATTTTGAGGAGATCCAAAACAGTTAGAGTTCATCAAAGCTAGCACCCTACTCGGTTCGCACCCTCTCTGGTTTCTCATCGGGTAGTGCTGTAGGGCCCACTTGTCAGTGACCGGGTTACCCACATCAGCGGTCAGCATTGACTGGTCAACATGCTGATGTGGCATCAACCAGTCAGCAAATTCTCTTTTAAATTCTTTTACTTTTTATCTCTAGCACGCACTTTGCACGTGAAATCAGGGAACACGATTTTCGGAGCGATCGTGCTTATTCATCATGTGTAGCGCAAATCACGAGGCGATCAAACGGTGTACACGTGATAAGGCAAGCGCCTTACCAGGTTCGCGCCCTCCCCAGTTTGGCGCTGGGGAGCAGGGTGGAGCCCACATATGCCACGTGGCTGCGGTAGGCGTACGTATCTCGTGTAGGCGCGTCGTGGGGCCCGCGCCGCAGCTCTAAGCGCACGTGGCGCTTTGTGGATCGCTATTGTGCGTGGGGCCCAGTTCCATTGTCTCTCTCCTCTTTTGTTCTTTTTTTACGCGCTTAGCGTGTAGATTCTTTCCTCTTTTTATATACCGTGTATTTGTACGCGATAACGCGTATTTTTATGCATTTTTGCATATACGCGTTTTGGACACATTTTTGCTGCTGTTTTGCTTCCCATAAATTTAGATTCTTTCATTCTTTGCTCCTCACTCCACTATTCATTGTTCTCACTTCCAAGAGGCTTCTTCCTTCTTCAAGAGCTTGATTCGTGTTGTATCTTTTCGCTGTTTCTCATCTCAACAGTTAGGTAACATTTACAGTTGTAAATTTCTTCTTGAGTCATGGCTAGGGTATCTTCGGTTAGTTCCTCCTCCTCTAGTAGTGACGGAATAGCAGTGATTTCTATCTCTCATCCTCATAAAGGGAAAGAGGCGGTCAGCTCCTCTGTTACTGTAGAGGATATCGATCAGACGAGAGATGATAGGGGGTGTTCTCTTTCGCGGTTTCACCCTCCTCTTGTCCCACTACTAGTCAGTCAGTACCCGGAGGATATATTGGACTTGATTCACTACGGGGCTACAGGCGAGGAACCTGACAATTACCCGATCTTTGAGGATGATCATGTGAGGACCATTCTTGTGATGGAGAATATCCTGACCGTCCAGAGTTATTTTGGGATTCCTCCTGTGTACGAGTTGCTCCTTCCTGATCCTGGGATTAGGGCATTCTCCCAGATGTTGGTCAAGTAATGTGTATTCTCTCTTGATGCTTTCCTTAGTGGGTTGCGCTTGCCGATGCACTTATTCATGACACTGGTGCTTAACTGCTTAACTGGTACGGCCTGAGCCCGATTCAGTTTGCGCCTAAAATCTGGAGGCATCTTACAGGCTTCATTCTGAGGTGCCATGAGGTCGGTGCCAAGCCAAATCTTTGGTTGTGGCGGAGGCATTTTAGGTTCCACAGACAACGAGCATGTGAAAACTTGTACTACATCTCCCCACATCCCAAAAGAGGGGTGATCAATGTTCTAGATTCCGTGAAGAACTGAAAATACAAGTATTTTGTTGTCGGAAGCCCCAAACCGTGGGGGTTCCCTACTAGGTGGGGGAGTTCGGTGTCGAAGAGGTTGATCGTCGAACCAGAGTTGACGGAGGAGGAGGAGAAGGTGATTGATTCTTTCTTTATGGGCGGTGAGATGAAGTGCAAGGATGTATCATAGGAGGTCCTTCGCTCGAGAGGATTGAGCCCGATGGACTCTAGTATGGCCTTTTTATCATCCGCATTTTAGTACTTGTATTCTCGTTTCTGCACTTTCCTGCTTTCCATGTTTCTATATTTCTTGTCTTCACATCTTCCTTGTTTTTTTTTCTTGGGTGCGCAGGTAGCATGGATTTTAGAGATGTCTTGCGAACCGGGTCTCTTTGTAGTCCAAGGGCTCAGATGACTGGAAGCAAAAAGGGGTAGCTAGTCGTCTCGGGATTCCGAAGTCTGCTAGGGGCTCTTCTGCTTCCGCGTCGATGGGAGTGGAGCGGCTGTCCACAGATGTGTTTGTGGGGGTTCCGATTTTGACGTCCTTTTGTCACTTCAGCATGCCCCGCTTACCGCCACAACCGATGCCATTTATACTTATGAGGAAAAGAAGGTATATGCCCCAGATTAGGGGTTGAATCCGTGCGATGCTATCTTGGGGGACTCTGTCAAGTGCCTTGAGGTGGTTTAGAATCTCCCCCCTCATTCTCCTCGGATCAAAAGTCTCTGGCAAAGGAGATGACTGATGGCTCCATCATGGAGCTTTCTCGATGTGTCGTTTGGTGAGTTGTTTATCTTTAATTTTTTGAATCCAGCCTTAGTTTTCTCCTTTAGTCTCAAAATTCTCCAAGTCACTGGTTTTCTTTATAGGCTGCTTGTCAGACCGGAAATCTGATCAAGCTGATACAGGCCGAGGAGAAGGAGTGGAAGAATGAGGCTGCTAGGGCCAATGGACTTAGGAAGAAGGCCGTTCTGGAGTTGGAGGCGATCATGAGTGAGAAGCGGCCATCCTTGTTGACTTTGAGGAGGAGCAAAAGAGGTTGAGGGAGAAGGTTGCGAAGGATCCGGAAGAGGCGGTAGCGACCGCGATAGCTGAGACGGAGGCGAAGGCATTGGTTTATCTCAATGAGGTGATGGATCAGTCGTATGCCAATTCCATTACTGATGTGGTAGAACACGTTCCCTACTTTGATGGGAAGGGGTATCGCCTGGAGCTCCTTCACGGGATGGAGTCAGTAGTGGAGGGAGGTGACGGAGACGAGACTCAAGATGACTCACCAAGTGAAGGGGAAAGAGATGGAGCGGCTGAAATTCCCACCCGTCTGGCTTCATCAGATGAGGAGCTGTGATCCTGTAGCCTTTTAGAGCTTTTTCCTTTAGCATTTACTTTGATGTGTTTTGTAGTAGCCTAATAGCGGACTGACCACCGCTTGTTGTGTCTTCAAATCTGAATGAATGAGAAATTTGGAAATTTTTTGTGTTGAAGTGTCATGTTTATTTCTCTTGCGTTGGATGTTGAGTTTTGTATATCTCCCCTTGTACCGTTTATTGGTGACTTGATCCCGTTTTAGGGAGAATTTGAACGGTTGCTTCGAACTCCAAACTCGTATGTTCAGGTGCCTTATGCGTTGCTGCGGTGCAACACTATTTCCCGGCGCTGTTGAGCTCCGATTTGGGCGTATGACTTGTCGTTTCGAAGAGGAGTTAAAGGCCAAAAAGTTCTGCTTAGGGATGGATTGATAATATGTCCGTCTTCGGGGTCGGATACAAACGTTAGTCTTCAGATCCAAATCTGCCAGTTCACGCTCCTCCGGCACTGCGGCGGTGTTATGCCTATTCCCGGAGCCATAGAGCTCTGATCGGTGCATATGACCTATCGTTTCGACGAGGACTCAGAGGTCTACAAGTTCTCTTTAGAAATAGATTGAGGATTCGTCCATCTCGGGGGCAAAATTGTTCCGTAATATCTCTCTCTCTCGAGGGCTTACGAGCTACGCCATTGTGGAGTTGTTGAGCGGTTTAATGAGTTGCAGGAGCAATTTCGATTGGTGAGCTGCTTCGCACTTTGCTTGTTCGCAAGTAGCTAAAGCCGCATCGAACCAAGTGTTAGACTCCAAGCTTGTTGTCTGTGGGTTTCAACGAGTTGCAGGAGCAATTCTGAATGGTGGCAACTCCGCGCTTGCTTGTTCGCAAGGGGGTAAAGTGGTGTTGAACCAAGTGTTGGACTACAAACTTATTGTTTGGGGGTTTCAATGTGTTACATAAGAAATTCCGAATGATGAGCTGCTCCGCACTTGCTTGTTCGCAAGTGGCTAAAGCGGTGTCAAACCAAGTGTTGGACTCCAAACTTGTTGTTTGAGTGCTAGCCAGTTGTGGGAGCAGCCCTTAGAGAGGGTTGGACTCCGAACTAGCTATTTTAGTTGAGTTGCGGTCATGATTTGAGTGAACAGGTTCAAGGACAATGCAATGATTTTTGCGAGAAAAATAAACTAAGTTTTATTGAAAGAAAAACTAAGTGGTTGCTTCAATAATGCAAGCCTTTATTATATACTTTGGGAGTACCAAAAGTGTCGGCATTATTGAAATTAGGGAACCTAGCTCTACTAAAGGGTGTTAAGCACCCTCTTGATACTTCATCAAGTATTCAGCATTCCAGATCCTCGATATCTTCTTTCCCCCAAGATCTTCAAGTTGGTATGCACCAGGGCGGACCACTTTGGAGATCCTGTATGACCCCTCCCAGTTGGGAGCAAGCTTGCCTTTCTTGCGAGGATATGAGATTTCTAGTTTGCGAAAGACTAGGTCTCCTTCTTTGACATTTGCAGGTCGGACTTTCTTATTGTAGAACTTCTCAACCCTTTGCTGATAAATCTGTCTTCTCATGGCGACTTTCTCGCAAACTTCCTCGATGAGGTCGAGGTTGCCTATTAGATCGGTTGAGTTCTGTTCTTCACTGAAAGATAACATGCAGGGAGAGGGTAGTCCGACTTCAAGGGGGATTAGGGCTTTGGAGCCGTAAGTAAGGTTGAACGGGGATTCTCCCGTCGGGGTCCTCTTTGTGGTCCTGTATGACCATAGGATGCTTGGGAGCTCTTCGACCCACAGTCCCTTAGGATTCGTCAAGTCTCTTCTTCAGGCTGTCGAGGATCTGTTTGTTGGCATTCTCTGCTTGGCCAGGGGACTGGGGATGGGAGATGGAGGTGAATCGCTGCTGGATACCTAGGTCGGCGCCGAACTTGTAAAACGCCTTAGCCGCGTACTGAGTTCTGTTGTCTGTTACTAGGATCCGGGGGATGTCAAACCGACAGACGATGTTCTTTTAGGAGAACTATTGAACCTTGTTCTCTTTGATGGTTGCTAGTGGTTATGCCTCGATCCACTTGGAGAAGTAATAGAAAGATACCACAAGGAAGCTTCTTTGACCAGTTGCAGGAGGGAACGGCCCGAGCAGGTCCATCCCCCATATGGCAAAGGAGATTGGATTGGACATGGAACTGATCTCGGCCTGAGGTGTCTGTCTGTTTGATGAGAACCTTTGGCAAGAAGCACATTGACGGACGGACTGCTGAGCATCGCTGAGGAGGGTAGGCAAAAAGTAACCATGGTTTGGGATCTTGCGGGCAAGGATCTGGCTCCCATATGAGCACCTCCAATCCATTCATGATTTTCTTTCAAAGTATACTGGGCCTCCTCAGGAGAGAGGCACCGCAGATAGAGTCTGCCATCCACTGGTGTATAAGAGCGTTTGTACATGATCCCTTGGATGAGTGTGTACTGCTCTGCCCTTACTCAGATTTTCTAGCCTCTTTGGGGTCAAGGGGGAGAATTCCCTCATCAAGGAAGTCATGCAGTGGTTTCATTCAATTATTCTCGGGTGCCGGAGGGGGGATCATCATGAGCTCCGAGGCTTCTTCTTTGAAAATTCCCAATTATCTTGATGGGTATCAAGATACGAATATTCGTAAACTAGGCTATTTTTGTCTTCTTTGGTGGATGCTAGGTTTGAGTAGGACTTCAATCAGACCATTGTGGTCAAGTCCTTTGAGGGAGGAGGAAGCCAGCTTGGAGAGGGCATATGCTTGCCCATTATCTTAGCGGGGAATGCAGGTGACTTCTGTTTCTTAGAAAGTACCTAATAGTTTCCTGGCATGTGCTAGATACTTGATCATACGATCATCCCTGGCTTCATAGTCCCCCTGGACTTGGTTCACTACCAATTGAGAGTCGCTGTACACTTTGACATGACGGGCTCCGGCTTTGTGGGCTAAGAGAAAGTCTGCAATTAATGCTTCATACTCCGCTTCATTGTTAGAGGCTTGGTGTGACGACCCGATATATATATATATATATATATATATATATATATATATATATATATATATATATATATATATATATATATATATTACTTTACCTACTTACTTAAATCTTCATTTCTATTCTATAACATTAATAGAGATTTTAATAAAAATTTCGGCACTGTCTCTCCTACAATTTTAGCCCTATTCACACAATTCCTTACGGAATTTTGCATACAAGCAAATATATCACATCACAGGCAATAATATCTCAACCTCCCTAGGCCAAGTCACCATACACAAGACACATATCATACATAAATGCTCAGGGGGGTATAGTCACCATCCAATATCAAAATATTAAATAAAAACCAATATTTCGACTAAGTAACTGAGTGAGAAATTATACCTGACTCCGGTCACCAACTGCTAATAGTACAACCCTAAACCAAATACCATCACCAAATCTAATATTTTACAAATCCTCCATAATTACAAACGATAACTCCAAATTATACAGATACATATATAACAACAGCTAAAACATTAACTCCAATCTACATAAGATATAACTAAGCTAGAAAACCAAAATCTTAACTCCGCTCATCAATCCCGCAAGGTACCTACTTGCGAGAAACTGAGGTCTAGTGGGGTCCACCCTTAGGGTGAGGCTCCACTGACCCCCCAAACACAACAGGGGTCAGCCATGTAGGTATGAGTATAATCTACTAAGTTAGTTACTAAAATAAGCAATGAAAGAAATTAAAAGAAACTTACGAACATGATGATAATTAAATTTAACCTGAAATTAAACATAGAAACAAAGTAAAGATTGCACAAAGTAAATATTTTTCTAATCTTCAACCAATCTACATACCAACATCCACTCAATCTATATATTTTGTTTTTACTTTAATATTCCTTCTCATCTTATGCTATATTCATTTTCATTTTCATCTCATAACATCTCATAATACATTTACATTCACTGCCCTTTTATATTACAATTTACTTTTCTTTTTATTCTTATTTTATCATATACTTGCTTTATATTTCATTCTCATCTCATCATACAACTTACTTTATTTCTCATTCTTATTATATAATGTATTTTACTTTCATATTCATTCACATCTCATATTACAACTCTCTTCACTTTTCATTTTCATTTTCCTAATACAACTTACTTTGCCTTTTTATTTTCATCTTTATAATGCCACTTACTTTGCTTTTTATTTTCATTTTACCATATCACTTACTTTAATTCTCATTCTCATTTTATGATATACTTTACTTTTCATTCTCATCTCCACATACTACTTACTTTACTTCTCCTTTTCATTTTATAATATAACTTATTTTACTCTTCATTCTCATCTCATAATACAACTTCCATATCATTACCTCACCGATCCACTTCGGAGTTGTGCCTAGGCAGGTAATTCCCACCATTTCCACCAAAATAGCGGGCGAGTAGTTTCTTCCCACAATTCCGAGGCATACCAAACTCATGTCGTATCATGTTTTTACTTTAATATTCGTTCTCAGCTAGGGCTGCAAACGAATCGAGCTATTCGCGAGCTATTTGGCTCGAGCTCGAGCTCGATAGCTTAACAAGCCAAGCTCGAGCTTGTTTTTTTTAAAAAATTTTTAGGCTAAGCTTGCGAGCTATTCGACTCGAATTCGGTCAAAGCTTGGTCAAAGCTCGGCTCGAACCGAGCTCGAGCTCAAAACTGAGCTCGATTCCTTAACGAGCCGAGCTCGAGCCTGAAGATATTCGGCTCAGCTCGGCTCAATTGCAGCCCTATTCTCAGCACATAATATCACTTACTTTTATCTTTTATCTCATAATACTCCTTACTTTTACTTTTCACTCTTATAATGTACTTTCTTTACTTTTCATTCACATTATCATATTTGCTTTACTTCCATTCTCATTCACATAACATACTTTCTTTACTTTCATTCTCATCGGGTAATCTACACCGCACCCTAAGCCGATAACTTGGGTAATATAACATTACACCTCAAGACGATAGCTTGGGTAATACTTTACTTTTCATTCTCATAATACACTTTCTTTACTTTTCACTCATAATATATTGTCTTTACTTTTTATTCTCATTTTACATAAATACCCATTTTATTAATTTGTCGACCAGTGCTCACATCATCACCAAACTGATCGCTGCCCACCAAGGGTCTTACGCATCTGATCATTATCCACCAAGGGTCTTATGCATCCAACAAGACTAGAGCCGATAGCTCAGTCGTCTGTTCGCTGCCCACCAAGGGTCCTACGCATCACATACACAGATCGCTACCATACATGTCTTACGCATCAAATATACATCGTTGCCATATAGGTTTTACGCATCAAATACACATCACTGCCATATAGGTCTTATGCATCAAATACACATATCGCTGCTGTACAGGTCTTACGCATCAAATACACATATCGCTGCCGTATAGATCTTACGCATCAAATACACATCGCTGTCATATAGATCTTACGCATCAAATACACATATCGCTGCCGTATAGGTCCTACGCAACAAATACACATCACTGCCACATAGGTCTTACGCATCAAATACACATCGCTACCATATAGTCTTACGCATCAAATACACATCGCTACAATATAGGTCTTATGCATCAAATACACATATCACTGTCATATAGGTCTTACGCATCAAATACACATCGCTGTCATATAGGTCTTACGCCACTGAATATTTTGCGGGACTGAAATTAGTAAAATTAACTCCTTTATGATTGTTCCTCAAAATAAAATTTCTCCTTTATATAAATTATCTCCTTTATATATATTTTCTTCTTTATAATTTCTCCCTTTTATATATAATCTCCTTTATAACACAAATTTCTCCTTTAAATTATTGTATATGCACATATAATTAATTTACCATTAAAATGCGTATATAAGCACCTCAGTTCATTCTCCATATTCTCAATATATCAATATTATAACTCTCCAAATCTCAATATTACAACACCGTATTATATATATATATATATATATATATATATATATATATATATATATATATATATATATATATATATATATATATATATATATATATATATATATATTCAAATATCAATACACTCCGATGCACATATATTAATTTCTTACACCCCATAATTCACTCCGTATCATACTTATTAATTTCTCTATTCGATACACTTAACACATCAATCATCAATAGTAAGTCATTACTTAAAATTTTCATAGCACATCTGGTACCTAAAAATAAAAAGAATCAAACTCACATACATCACGCCTTACATCCCACTTTCCATATTCCTTATATATATATATATATATATATATATATATGGGCTATCTTCCATTGCAAACGCAAATGTCGTGCACACCCGTGCACACCACTTAACCCGTCATTGGTGATGACGGGTTAAGTGGTGTGCACGTTCGGAACTGCTACAGTAGCATTTGCAATGGAAGAAGACTCTCTCTCTCTCTCTCTCTCTCTCTCTCTCTCTCTCTATATATATATATATATATATATATATATATATATATATATATATATATATAGGGTAAAAGGGATATGAGCAACTTGCTCATTTAGTAAATGAGCAGTTGATTATGTGGCATGCATGTGATACATTGGACAACTAACTCTTTTAATGATTTTCCATGCCATATCATCAATTGCTCATTTACTAAATAAGCAAGTTGCTCATACCTCTTCCCCCCCCCCCCCCCCCCCCCCCCACACACACACACACGCATATATATATATATATATATATATATATATATATATATATATATATATATATATATATATATCATACTTATTAATTTCTCTATTCGATGCACTTAACACATCAATCATCAATAGTAAGTCATTACTTAAAATTTTCATAGCACATCTGGTACCTAAAAATAAAAAGAATCAAACTCACATACATCACGCCTTACACCCCACTTTCCATATTCCTTATATATATATATATATATATATATATATATATATATATATATATATATATATATATTGTTGCCGCTAAATTCGGTGTGGGGGCAAACAGATGGAATTTGTGGATTCTTGGAAAACTTTTGAATGACAAACCTGTTACCTGTTTCGCCGGAGTTTGACCGTCGCTCCCGCCGTACACCTGCAAAAAGTGTGAGACACCGGGGTTGTTCCCGGCAACGCACCCTCCGATGCTCAAGTCAGTAATCAGAAGTGATTATGAAAGAGCGTAAAACTGAAAAAGATTGATTACCTCTTAATGAAGATGGATGGGGAGTATTTATAGGCGTCTTAGGGACCAAATTAGGCATGTAATTCCTGTGTATAGATAAGGAATGTAATCCCTAATTCCCAGTGAAAGGATAGATATGAATCAGGGCCGTTGATTAGGATTAATCAGAAACCCTAACTCTATCCTTGTGGACCAGGTTCGTTGCGGATTGAAACCCGTACCCAGTTGAGGTGGACCCGTTCGTGGGTTATTGGATCTTTTGGGGGAGAGATCCAGTACCCGCTTCAGGCCCAATAGCAGGTAAAATTACCATTCTACCCCTAAGCTTTTAAGATTCGTTCCTGGTTTGGACGGTTCTGATTTAACCCAATTTTTTAGCCATATCACGAGCCCCTCACTCCCGAAGACTGAGCTTGGTCAGCCTTTAAGGAGTAGTTTTACTGTTTTAATGGCTGGCGGAGTTGTATCAGAGTTCAAATGAATGGTTTCGAATCTTCGCGGGGGGGGCAGTATGGTGATTTTCTAAGTTAGATGCATGCTCAGAGTTGTTTTTGAACTCTTCTGGACCTTTGGTGATTTTTATCTATTTTTTCAGAATATTTACTTAATTTTTGCGAAGTGTCGATTCGTCGTTCGGGGGTCTTAATAAATGGTCCTAGGCGATAATTATTCACTCGGGGGTTCAAAAATATTTCCCCGATTTTATAATTATTTTCTAGGATTTTTAACTAATTTCCCCGAATTTTTAATCGTTTTTTTGCAATTTTTTAAGTAAATAAAACGATTTTAATAAATAAAATACCGAATTATTGCGTGGCGCGATCTGAACCGTTGATCTCGAGCGAGCGCGGAATTCTGGAAGATCGGATGGGCGGAGTCGCTTGGCAGCGCTTTTTCTCGCTTTTGTGGGTCGGATGGGCACTCGCTCGGAATCCGAGCGAAGTGGTTCGGCTCTTCCTCCGCGCAAGTGGCTCGGATCGCCAGTCGCTCGGCTCGAAATACTGAGCGACGTGGAGCGATCTGGGCCGTTGGATCTTGACGCAAATCTTGAGACTGGCACGGTTCCCAAGAAAACACTATCTTGTCGTTTAGTGGACGTGGCGCAATCTGGATCGTCCATCATCTGAGGCGCGAATTTCGTGATGATCCAACGATCGGGGATGCTCGGCAGCATTTTTCTTCACTTTCGTAGCTCGGATTGGCACTTGCTCGGAATCCGAGCGATATAGCTCGGTTTTACCCTCGGGCAAGTGGCTTGGATCGCTTGTCACTCAGTTCGGATCGCTGAGCGACATGGAGCGATCTGAGCCGTCGGATCTTGGCACGAATCTCGATGCAGGCTTAGTTTCCAAGAAAACACTAATTTGTCGTGTAGTGGCGCTGGCAAGATCTGAGCCGTCTGATCGAAATCTAGCGCGAATCTTGAGGAGAAAGTTGTTTTTCTCCATTTCGTAGCTCGGATTGGCACTTGCTCGGAATCCGAGCGATATAGCTCGGATCGCCTGTCGCTCGGCTATTGATCTCCGAGGGACGTGGGGCGATCTCAGCCGTTTGATGGTGGCACAGATCTCGAGGCAGACACGGTTCCCAAGAAAACACTATCTTGTCGTTTAGCGACGCTGGCATAATCTGGGCCGTCTGATCGAAATCTTGTGCGAATCTTGAGGAGAAAGTTGTTTTTCTCCATTTCGTAGCTCGGATTGGCACTTGCTCGGAATCCGAGCGATATAGCTCGGATCGCCTGTCGCTCGGCTATTGGCAACACTATCTTGTCGTGTAGTGGCGTTGGCAAGATCTGAGCCGTCTGATCGAAATCTAGCGCGAATCTTGAGGAGAAAGTTGTTTTTCTCCATTTCGTAGCTCGGATTGGCACTTGCTCGGAATCTGAGCGATATAGCTCGGATCGCCTGTCGCTCGGCTATTGATCTCCGAGGGACGTGGGGCGATCTCAGCCATTTGATGGTGGCACAGATCTCGAGGCAGGACGGTTCCCAAGAAAACACTATCTTGTCGTTTAGCGACGCTGGCATAATCTGGGCCGTCTGATCGAAATCTTGTGCGAATCTTGAGGAGAAAGTTGTTTTTCTCCATTTTGTAGCTCGGATTGGCACTTGCTCGGAATCCGAGCGATATAGCTCGGATTGCCTGTCGCTCAGCTATTGGCTCCGAGGGACGTAGGGCGATCTCAGCCGTTTGATTGTGGCACAGATCTCGAGGCAGGCACGGTTCCCAAGAAAACACTATCTTGTCGTTTAGCGATGCTGGCATAATCTGGGCCGTCTGATTGAAATCTTGCGTGAATCTTGAGGAGAAAGTTGTTTTTCTCTATTTCGTAGCTCGGATTGGCACTTGCTCGGAATCCGAGCGATATAGCTCGAATCGCCTGTCGCTCAGCTATTGGCTCCGAGGGACGTGGGACAATCTCAGCCGTTTGATTTGGAGCGCCGAGCGGCTTTACTTAGGTTGAAACGTTGCTTCTCTTGCCAATAGTTGTGTCTCCTCATCACTTAGCCGTTTGGGCTTTTTGTAACGGTTCAAGGGAGGCCCAAAAGTTGCGTCCTAACGTTACAAAGCCCAAGAGGCGTCATTTTTACTATAAGTTTTCACCCCCCTAACACTTCACCTCATTTCTCACTTTCACTTTCTCACTCTTGATTTTTACTTGCAAGCGGAGCCTTTAGCTCTCGAGCGGCGCTGCTAGCTGTCGCGGTCAGGCGTTTTAATCTCCGGTGATCTTTCCGGCCATAATAGTCACCTCAAGGTCAGTATCTATTCCCATCTTTATAGAAATGGTTAAGATTTCTTCCACGGACGAGACCCTCTCCTCGGGCACTGGCGTCGACCGAGAAGTCAGGCCGAGCAAAGACAAAGGGAAGAGGGTTGTGGAGCCGACCGAGGAGACTTTGGTCCGACCGAACACAGCCGGGGAGATTGCCGAGCCTCTACAGGAGGTTGAGGTCCGTTCTTCCAAGGGCAAGGGTGTGGAGACGATTATTGAACATCCGAAGACGGCAGGGGAGCTGGGTCGGCAGCCGATCGTTTTGTCGAGCGTCGGCGGTGTGCGGAGCTATTCTGAAGAATTATTGGAGAAGGTGACACAGGGCACCGCAAAGTTAGTCGAGGAGAACGAGCCGAGGGAATTATCCGAGGTGGACCATATCTCTTCAGTCCTAACCGAGGCGGATCTGCATCGGATCCGGAGTGGGTTCCAAATCCCAGCAGAGTACGGACTTCTGCTCCCTGGCCCCGGCTTTCGAGTGTGCATCTCGTCCTCGGCTGATGTTTGTGTTTTTCCTGCCGATTCACTGAATGCCAGACTACGTCTGCCGCTGCACCCCTTTGTGGTCGAGGTGCTGCAGTGGTACGTCTTGTGTCCGGCTCAGCTGATGCCGAATACCTGGCGGCATGTTATGGCATTTGTCTTTCAATGTCAAGAGGTCGGCGTCGTGCCGAATATGTTCATCCTTCGGAGCCTCTACCGACCTTGTCAACCCAGCAAGAACGAGCAAAGGTATTACCTCTCGCCGAGGAGGGGCGTGAAGTTGATCGAAAACCCGGACTCGATCAAGCATTGGAAGGAAAAGTACTTCCTCGTCCGAGCTCCCAAGCCGTGGGAGATACCGACGGTATGGTCGAAGGACGGCTTACCGAAGCGGGCGAAGAAAGAGCCCGTGCTCAGTAATGAGGAGGCGGATGTTGTGGAGAAGTTGCTCGCTCTTCCGACACTTAGTTGGAAGGATATTACGGAGGAGGCATTATTCCGAGGGGGTCTCAGTCCGATCAACCCCAGTACGCTTCTTTTATTCTGTTTTTGTTTTTGAAGTTTTTGAAAATTTTTCTAACTTTTTCCGCTCGGTTTGTGCAGAATCCTCGGGTATGGACTACAAAGGCTTGATGGCGAAGGCTCGAGCAGCTAGGGAGCAAGAGACGAGGAAGAGAAAGAGGACCGTGTCCGGACCTCAAGGCGGCTGAGTGCCAAAGGTACCTTCGGTTTCTCCGACCCCCGAGCGTCCGGTCATCGAGGTTCCTCAGGCCGAGACCGAGCAAGGGCCCGTCGCGCCGGCCACTGCTCCTACCTCGGATGTGCCGACCCCGGCCGCGCAGACGGATGTTCCGGGGTCTTCTGGCGGGGCGTTCAACATCGGCGCGCTGTTAGCTCTCGACGTTCTGCCACTCACCGCCGAGGCGGAGTGGATCTTGACCGAGGAGTACAAGCGCATCTTCGTCCCCGACTGGAGGGTGATGAAGGTCGACGGATTCTTGGGGGACGGAAACATTTGTATGCAGGCGGTGAAACACCTGTCGACCCCCAAAGACCAAGCGGCGCTGAAGGCACGTGAAGTGGGTGACGCTGCGATGCAGATTGCTCGGAATACTATGTCAGTAAGTAGTGAATCACTTTCTTGATAATTTTTCTAAGTTTTTGTGCTCGGTTTTGACAGTTTCTTCTGTTGTCTGTAGACCCTCTGCCACTTCAACTTTTTGCTCGAGGAATTCGAGAGCAAGGAGAAGGAGATGGCGATTCTGAACGACCGTGAACGGTCGGAACGATCTAGAGCTGTGAAGGAGCTGGAGGCCGAGCAGCTGCGTACTACTTCGCTCGAGGCCGAAGTCGCCAGTTTGAAGGCTCAGCTTGCCGAGGCGCTGAAGAGCTCGGCCGCCGAGGCCTCCAAGGTCGAGGCTATGGAGAAGGAGAGGGCTCGGCTTGAAGAGGAGCTGTTGGAAGCTCGGAAGGCGACAGAGGTGGCCCTGACCGAGCAAGAATCGAAGGTGGCAGCCGCAGAGAAGGCAGTCCGGGAGGAGGCCGAAGCTCACATGCTGTCGAACATGGAGGAGGCATATGGCCGAGCCCTGAAGCACATCGTCGCTCGGAACCCCGGGTTTGACGTCTCGGACTACTATTTCTACGACTCCGTGGAGGGCGAGGAAGAGATGCCTTTGTCCATGCTCGCACCAAGGCCGGAGGCCGAGAATGCCGAGGAGGAGGATGGTGCTGGTTGTGCAATTGTAACCGTGCCGACCGTTGACGAGGTCGACCCTTGACTTTGTCGTCTTCTGCTCTGTTTTTCTTTTCTTCTTTTTTTGTAACGCCTAACTGCGGACTGGCCACCGCCTTTTGTAAACTCTTGGATTTCAATGAAAACTTTGGTGGGGTTTTGGCTGAGGATTATGAAACTTTTACAAAAATTTTTAACTCTTTTTGCTCGATTGCGTCCTTAAATGTCAAAGATTTCTCTTGATATTTCTCTACCTTTCAGGTTGAGTTTGGTCCAATTACTGAGGTCTCCTACCTCCGCACTGAGTTAGAGAAAACGAAGGAGGCTCTTTCTCGCAATCAGAACAAAGCGTTTTATGACTTCTTGAATCTGGAAGAAATCAAAGCGACGGCGAGAGGGTATTTAAGCGAATTAGGGCAACTGCGGAAGCAGTCGCGAAAGACGCCTCTCGAAGGCAAGGTAGAGTTGATCCGTAAGGGTCTCTTTGATGTCGAAGCAAGAAACAGTGAACTGCTGGCGGAGATTTGTCAATTGGAGGTGCTGGTGAAAGAACACTCAGCCAAAGAAGAGGAGTTAGCTTCGAAGGTGGGGATGTTGATGTCCGAGCGCGACGATTTGTTGGCCAGAATTGACAAATTAAGGAGGATCACGATCGATAGAGGTATCGAAGTGACTCATCTTCGTCGCGTAGTGGCCGATAATACTACTGTTGCAGGCTCGTCTAAACTTCCTCGTCTCAAAACATCGGCGGCGGACGAGATCCTGAGAGATAGGATCATCGAGTTGGAGAAGGAGATTGCTTTGCTAAAACCTCAGCCTGTAAGGGCCAATGTTCGCAGCACGTCATGCACTCGCGAGGAGAGCGAAAGAGGGATCACTTTTTACGAACTCGCGACTCGCTTGCCTGCTGTTAGGCGAAGCCCAGCAGATGCTCAGAGTGCCGTAGCTATTTCGTCCAGTGGGGCCTCGGTTGGGGCCACCGCTAGAACTAGCGACGAAGGGGGATCTCACTTCGTAGGTCTAGAGTCGAGCTCAGAAGTGAGGCGACGTCGCCCTCGCGTGTCTCTGAACCGAAGCGTTCCCCTTCCAAAGAAGCACTGAATAAGTTGTATCATGCTCTTCAAACTATTGTAAAAATCTTTGTTGTAGTGTCGGCTTGGTCCGGGCCCTTAATAAAAAAGTTCGTTTTGTTTCCGATGTTTGAGTGTTGTGATGGCCGACAAATTGATAAGTATAACTTCTCCAATTTTTGACAACTACTCAAAATCAGAAGTAAATCTTCCTTCATATAGGTGACGCACTCCTAGCTCGATTAAGAGCGAGCTTTGCGGAGCTGAGCCGAACCACGTTTTGGACTCCGAACTCGTCGATAGAGTAGTTCAACGGTTGTGGAAGCAATTCCGAATGACAAACTACCTCTAGCTCGCTTAGGAGCGAACTTGCGAAGTAGAATCGAGCCAAGTGTTGGACTCCGAACCATCGTTAGAGTAGTTCAACGGTTGTGGGAGCAATTCCGAATGGCGAACTACCTCTAGCTCGCTTAGGAGCGAACTTGCGAAGTAGAATCGAGCCAAGTGTTGGACTCTGAACCATCGTTAGAGTAGTTCAACGGTTGTGGGAGCATTTTCGAATGGCGAACTACTTCTAGCTCGCTTAGGAGCGAACTTGCGAAGTAGAATCGAGCCAAGTGTTGGACTCCGAACCATCGTTAGAGTAGTTCAACGGTTGTGGGAGCAATTCCGAATGGCGAACTACTTCTAGCTCGCTTAGGAGCGAACTTGCGGAGTAGAATCGAGCCAAGTGTTGGACTCCGAACCATCGTTAGGATAGTTCAACGGTTGTGGGAGCAATTCCGAATGGCGAACTACTTCTAGCTCGCTTAGGAGCGAACTTGCGGAGTAGAATCGAGCCAAGTGTTGGACTCCGAACCATCGTTAGAGTAGTTCAACGGTTGAAGGAGCAATTTCGAATGGCGAACTACTTCTAACTCGCTTAGGAGCGAACTTGCAGAGTAGAATCGAGCCAAGTGTTGGACTCCGAACCATCGTTAGGATAGTTCAACGATTGTGGGAGCAATTCCGAATGGCGAACTACTTCTAGCTCGCTTAGGAGCGAACTTGCGGAGTAGAATCGAGCCAAGTGTTGGACTCCGAACCATCGTTAGGATAGTTCAACGGTTGTGGGAGCAATTCCGAATGACGAACTACTTCTAGCTCGCTTAGGAGCGAACTTGCGAAGTAGAATCGAGCCAAGTGTTGGACTCCGAACTATCGTTAGAGTGAAGAATAAAAGCAGAGAGATGTAAACAATTTTTACAAGAGTAAAATATGAAAACGCTTTCTTTATTGATGACTAGTGGTTGGCTGCTTCTAAAGTTGCAAGCCGTTATTACAAGAGAGAAATAAAAGAAAAACAGTACAAGTGATAGGAGAGGAATGGTTAGACATCCTAAAAATACTTAGAGAGGCGTTGGTGCTCTCTCTTGGTATTTTAGAAGATGGTCGGCATTCCAGGTTCTGGGGATCTCTCTGCCCTCGAGGTCTTCTAGTCTGTATGTCCCGGGCCGAACTTCCTTGGCGATCTTATAGGGTCCCTCCCAATTTGGAGCCAATTTGCTTTTCTGTCCTGGGAATGAGATGGCTAACTTTCTGAGGACTAGGTCCCCTTCTTTGAGGTCGGTAGGACGGACTCTCTTATTGTATGCCAACTCTATCCTCCTTCGGTAGCTTTGCTGTCAGATGGCAGCTCTTTCTCGGATCTCATCTATCAGGTCTAGATTTGCTCGGAGCTCTCTGGCATTTTGTTCTTCTTCATAGGCCATTAGACGAGGAGAGGGTATACCAACTTCTAGGGGAATCATAGCCTCGGACCCGTAGGTGAGATTGAAGGGAGACTCTCCTGTGGGGGTCCGTTTTGTGGTGCGGTAGTTCCACAGCACGTTGGGGAGCTGATCGACCCATAAGCCTTTGGAACATTTATCCAACCTCTTCTTAATGCCGGAGAGGATCTGTCGGTTAGCATTCTCGACTTGGCCATTCGACTGGGGATGGGAAACGGAGGAGAATTGGTGTTGGATGGCTAGGTCTTCACATAGAGCTCGGAAGGCAGCCCCGGTGAACTGGGTTCCGTTGTCTGTTATGAGGACTCGAGGGATGCCGAATCGGCAGATTACACTCTTCCAAAAGAACTAAACTACCTTGTTCTCGGTGATCGTTGCCAAGGGCTCGGCCTCTATCCATTTTGAGAAGTAGTTGATTGCCACGACTAAGAATTTAAACTGGCCGGGAGCTGGTGGAAATGGCCCTAGTAAATCCATCCTCCACATTGCAAAGGGGATTGGACTTGATAGGGAAGTGAGTGGAGCTTGTGGGAGGTATCGGATGTTGGAGTACTTCTGGCAAGAGCCGCATTGTCGAACGTGTAGTTCGGCGTCTTGCAGGAGAGTGGGCCAGAAATACCCGTAGTTCAACACTTTGCGGGCTAGGGACCCTGAATGCACCCCGCCGATGCCCTCGTGAAGTTCTTGCAGGGCGTATTCGGCTTGCTCTGGGAAAAGGCATCTCAGATAAGGCCTGCCGTCTACCTGTGTGAAGGAACGCTTATAAAGGATACCCCCGATGAGCGTGTATCGCTCTGCTCGGGTTCTTACCCTCCGAGCTTCCTTAGGATCTTCGGGGAGGAGACCGTCCCGTAAGAATTCGACGAGGGGTTTCATCCAGTTATCTTCAAGTAAAACAGGCAGTGACTCCATTGAGTCAGAATTTTCATCCTCTATACTTGGCTTTAGAAGGACCTCTATCAAGACGGTCTGCTCGAGACCTTGGAGGGAGGAAAGGCTAGCTTGGATAGGGCATCGGCCTGGGCATTTTCTTCTCGAGGGATTCGTTCTATGAGGGCTTCTTCAAATAAGACCATGAGGCTCCTGACCTTGGCTAAGTACTTAACCATCCGGTCGTCACGTGCTTCATACTCGCCTAGGACCTGATTTACGACCAGCTGAGAGTCGCTAAAGATCCGGAGGCGTTGTGCCCCTGCATTGCGGGCCATCCTAAGGCTGGCTATAAGTACCTCGTATTCTGCTTCGTTGTTAGAGGCCTTGAAGTTTATACGGAGGGAGTATTGGAGGATGAAGTCATCTGGGCCTGCCAGAATGACCCCGGCTCCGCTTCCCTCGTTACAGGAGGATCCATCCACATAAACCGACCAGATAGGTGGTCCTTTCATTGCTTGGCTAAACTCGGAGATGGTACTTTCAACTATAAACTCTGCTAGGGCCTGAGCCTTGATCGCGGTCCGAGGCTGATATGTTATATCATGCTGACTCAGCTCGATAGACCACTTCATAAGGCGACCCGAGGTTTCTGGCTTGTGGAGTACTTGCTTCAACGGTTGGTCGGTAAGGACGACCACCGAATGGGATTGAAAATACGGGCGAAGTTTTCTTGCGGCCATCACTAGGGTATAAGCCATCTTTTCTATTCTCGGATAGCGGAGCTCGGCATCCCGAAGTACCTTGCTCACATAGTAGATGGGCTTTTGAGCCCGGTCTTCTTTCCTTACTAAAACGGCACTGAGGGTCTGCTCGGAGGCTGCCAGGTAGAGGTAGAGGGGTTCACCAGGAATTGGTTTGCTGAGGAGGGGAGGATTGACGAGGTACGCTTTGAGCTGGTCAAACGACTCCTGTTGCTGTTGTCCCCATTCGAAACCTTTAGCCCCCCTGAGGGCCTTGAGGAAGGGGAGGCATTTCTCCTCGGACTTCGGGAGAAAACGCCCTATGGCGGCTAGGCGGCCTGTTAATCTCGAAACTTCCTTAACATTCTTGGGAGGGGACATGTCTAATATGGCCTTGATTTTCTCAGGGTTTGCTCCTCGTTGGCTGACCATGAAGCCGAGGAACTTTCCTGACGAGACACCGAACGCACACTTGTTCGGATTGAGTCTCATGTTGTGCTTTCTCAGAACATCAAACGCCTCCTGTAGGTCAGTTACATGATCGGCTCCTCGGATGCTTTTTACGAGCATGTCGTCAACATACAGCTCCATATTACGGCCGATTTGAGCTTGGAAAATCTTGTTGACGAGGCGTTGGTATGTGGCACCTGCATTTTTCAAACCGAAGGGCATAACCCTGTAGCAATAGAGGCCCTGGTCGGTCACAAATGAGGTCTTCGGGATGTCCGGGGGGAACATCCGGATTTGATTGTAGCCTGAGAAGGCGTCCATGAAGCTGAGGAGTTCATGACCCGAGGTGGCATCAATCAGAGTGTCAATACTTAGAAGAGGGAAAAGGGTCCTTGGGGCAAGCCTTGTTGAGATCGGTAAAATCGATACAAATCCTCCAAGTTCCATTGGACTTCTTCACCATTACTACATTTGACAACCACTCGGGATAGTTTACCTCCTGTATGAACCGGGCCTTCAAGAGCTTATCCACCTCCTCTTTTATAGCTAACTGGCGCTCGGGAGCGAACTTGCGCCTCTTCTGTTGCACCGGTTTGGACCCCGAAACAACGCTGAGGTGGTGGACCAAAAGCACTTCGGAAATTCCGGGCATGTCTGTAGCTGACCAAGCAAAGAGGTCTCGATTCCTTCGGATGCACTGGACTAAGTCGGAGCATAGGGCGGATAGGAGGGTCTTGCTAACAAAGAACTTTCGGCTTGGATCCTGCTCAGAGAAGAGCACTTCCTCCAACTCATCCATCGGCTCGGATGTTGGTCGAGCGATATCTTGGGAGATTTCCAGAGTTTCTAGGGAGAGGACTGGACCGAGGGTAGAGGTCATGTAGCACTTGCGGGCCGTTTCTTGATTGCCCCTTACTTCCCCTACTCCTGCCCGGGTGGGGAATTTCATCTTGAGATGGTACGCTGAAGGGACGGCTTCTAGAGCTACTAGGCCGGGTCGACATTGTAAGCTGCAGGGACGTCCACAACCATAAAATCCATCGACTCCGTTCGGGTAGTAGGAGTTTTGCTAGCGGTTACGTCGATGGTGATCACCCCTTCAATAGTCACTGGCACTCCCGTGAACCCATGGAGCGTGTAGCCGGCGGGATTGAGTCTATCTCGGAAGAGCTTGAGGCCCTTGAAAGCGGTGAGGAAGAGGATGTTAACGGAGCTGCCATTGTCCACTAGGATCCTCTCCACTTTGAAGTTCTCCATGTGGAGGTTAATGACGAGTGCGTCACAGTGAGGGGTTCGGACGCCCTCGAGGTCTTCATCCGAAAATGTGATGGGCACTCCGAGGCCTTTAGGAGGAAGGGTGGTGCGGACCGAATTGACTTCTCTTATAAATGCCTTTCGAGAGGAGTTGGAGGAGCCCCCCATTGGGCCCCCATGAATGAGGTGTAGGACACGCTCCTCTTCGAAGTCGGGCATTTCATCGCGTTCCGGATGCTTATTAGCCCCCCGAGGCGGGGCAGGAAGGTCGGCTCGGTCCTTTCTCATGAATCTGGTTAGCTGCCCTCTCTAGATAAGGGCTTCTATCTCATTCTTCAAGGCCCGACAATCGTTGGTGTCGTGGCCATGGTCCCGATGATAACGACACCACCTCTCTTCATCCCTCTTCTTGCCAGGGGTGTTCATTTTTGGTGCAGGAGGTATCACCCCCTCCTTCTCAACTTCCATGAGAATTGTGGAGATATTGGCGTTAAGGGGAGTAAAATTTTCAAATCTGGGGGGAGGTTGGCGCTGGCCGCCATTATCCTTCTGAAGCTTCTTGGCCTCTTCCTCTTCTGTTCCTTTTCTCTTAAACCCGGAGGAAGACCCCTCCAAGTTGGGGCGGTGCTCAGCTTCTTCGGCCCGAATATACTTTTCGCTCCGGAGGAGGAGGTCAGAGAAGTTCTGTGGGGGTTTCTTAGCGAGGGAGGAGCGGAGGTTGGAGTTGAGGACATTGGATTGAAAAGCTACTGCAGCGATCGACTGGTCGAGGGATGCTATGGACCTGGCTTCATCTGTGAACCTCTTCACATAGTCTCTCAACTTCTCACCCTTCTTCTGGTTGAGGTAGAGTAGCGAAATGCTGGTCTTTTCAGTTCGGCAACTACTCACGAAGTGGGTGACGAAGAGGGTCTCAAATTGATCGAAGGAGAATATTGAGGATGGGGCAAGGCGAGAGTACCATTCTCGAGCCGGACCCTTGAGAGTTGCGGAGAAGGTCTTGCATAGCAGGGCATCAGAAGCTTGATGGATGAGCATGAGGGTCTTGAAGCTTTCGATGTGATCAACGGGGTCAGTCTCCCCGGAGTAGGTCTCGAATTGAGGAGGCTTAAAGCCGACCGGTACGGGTGCATCCATTATGGTTCGGGAAAAAGGTGGTCTACTGGGACGGAGGGTTCTTCCTCTAAGCTCTTCTTCTCGGTCTAACTGACCCAAGCGCCTCTCCATCTCATGGAGACGGCGATAGACTGCATCATCCCTTCGACGGTAATCTGGGGAGCCTCTAGACTCGTCTTCGTACGAGGGAGAGCGGGGGCTACGACGACGGTAGCTCTTGGAGCGGTGAGGACTTGGCATGTAGCGGGGGTTGCTAGGAGCTTGTGGAGGAGTTAGGGACCGTTGGCGAGGACTTCGGATCTGAGGAGGAGTGGGAATCCTTTGGACATTGGTGTTATTGGGACGGAGGTTGAGAGCTTGTAGGACGGTTGCCTGGAACTGCTGGAACTCGGCACGGGTGATGGATGCCTCTTTGTTCCTAGGATGTTGCCGACTGGCAGGGGAATGTGGTCTTCTTCTGTGATGCTCGGGGGACTCTCTCCGCCCCCGTCGGATAGGGGACCTTCTGTAGTCTCGGCGGTGAGGAGATCGCTCATCCGGACGTTGTTGGCGGGAGGCTCCCTCTCGGGCCCACTTTTCATCCAGACGGTGGTGAAGGTCCACATCTTTCGGCCGATTGGGGACTTTTTGTTGGAAGTCGGAAGCTCGGGGATTGTAGGAGGCCATAGAGTCCGTAGAGGCATTGCGGATTGAGACATGGTCCTGATGGAGAGGCTGTTTCTGTGGGTTGGGACCCTTAGGAGGTGGTTGATTCTGAGGAGGAGGCAGGTCCTGTTGGAGTGGGTCCTCCGCTGGAGGAGGAAGTTGCCCCTGCTGCGGAGCGGGCTGGATGGGAATTTCTTGTTGCTGATCGGGGTTGGGTCCTCGGTTGGACCCCCTGGATCTTACCTTCCTAGGAGGCATGGCAGGAGAAGATCTTTTCCACAGGAAGAGGGTAGGCAGCTATTCGTTAGTTTCCCACAGACGGCGCCAATCTGTTGCCGCTAAATTCGGTGTGGGGGCAAACAGATGGAATTTGTGAATTCTTGGAAAACTTTTGAATGACAAACCTATTACCTGTTTCGCCGGAGTTTGACCGTCGCTCCCGCCGTACACCTGCAAAAAGTGCGAGACACTGGGGTTGTTCCCGGCGACGCACCCTCCGACGCTCAAGTCAGTAATCAGAAGTGATTATGAAAGAGCGTAAAACTGGAAAAAGATTGATTACCTCTTAATGGAGATGGATGGGGGGTATTTATAGGCGTCTTAGGGACCAAATTAGGCATGTAATTCCTGTGTATAGATAAGGAATGTAATCCCTAATTCCCAGTGAAAGGATAGATATGAATCAGGGCCGTTGATTAGGATTAATCAGAAACCCTAACTCTATCCTTGTGGACCGGGTTCGTTGCGGGTTGAAACCTGCACCCAGTTGAGGTGGACCCATTCGTGGATTATTGGATCTTTTGGGGGAGAGATCCAGTACCAGCTTTAGGCCCAATAGCAGGTAAAATTACCATTCTACCCCTAAACTTTTAAGATTCGTTCCTGGTTTGGACGGTTCTGATTTAAACCCATTTTAGCCATATCATATATATATATATATATATATATATATATATATATATATATATATATATATATATATATATATATATATATGATGTGTCTAATTTTTATATAAATATTTGTACTCATTTACCTATAAAAATTGCTGAAAAATACATAGATGGTATTGAAACAAGCGATTCAAAAAGCGATTCAAAAAAAGCGATTCAAAATACGATTTTTCTATCTCTCCTTCCTCTCCTTTCATCGCTCAGATCCGGCGTCGGGGTCCTTCCGATCCCTTCTTTCCCTTCACTAAAGTTGCTCCGCATGCGCTCCTCTCCAAACCCTTTTCATATTTCCTCAGATCTAGCTGTTGGTGGTAGTGCCCTCTTCTCCCTCCTCCCTCTTTCCCCTTGCGGTCCAGGCGGTCTCATCCCCTCTCTCAGTCCAGGCGGTCTCCCTGCGTCTCTCCTCAGCGCCTCCTCGGTGGGTTTAAGTGTTGGCACCGTCTCATCCCCTCTCTCAGTTCTCCTCTCTCCTCAGCGTCAGCATCAACATCGCGTCATTGCTGGTTCTTTCGCCCCCCGGTAGCGCGTCCCTCCTCCTGCGCTGTAAGTATTTTTCTATTTTTCTGTTTTATTTCAGTTGTTCTGCGGTGTTTATTTGAGTGCCTCTGGGCTCTCTCTGTGTGTGGATGTTGGTTTGTCATCACGTTTGATTTAGGGGTTGCTTATTGACTGTGCTTGTGTTGTGCGACATCGTTCTCTCTTTGGCATTGAGCTATCTTTCGGTGGTTGCTGGGTGTTTGCCCCCAGTTCCGTCGTCGATAGGTTTTTCTTGGCTCCTAGCCATTAACGTCATCTTGGTCTTTCTTCTCCCTCTCTTCTCTCTCCTGTTCTGGGATCTAGTTCTGGTTTGGGCCTATTCTGTGCTTGGCCCATGGCTCTTTCGTGGGTTGAAGTTGTAAAAAAAAGAAAAAAAGGAAAAAATCAAATTATTGGTGCTGTTTTCCCAAATTCCTGCTCTGAGCCCACTAAGCTTAAGGGCTTGGGCTCTTCCCTCTCTTCGAGTAGCTTCCTCGCGAAGCCTCCTCGTGTCCCCTCCACTTCTATTTCCCGCCCTCCTCATATCATCTGCTCACATTCCTCTTCCCTCCTCTCTCCCCATCATCGATTTTGGCCTTCCTGTTTCCGCTGCCTTGAGCATGGTCACTTCAAAGCCTTCTGTCCTAACAAAATGAAATGCCTCTTCTGCCTCAAAGACGGGCATGCTCAACAGCGGTGTTTTGCTCTTCAGAAAATCTTAGGGCTCGCTATTGGTGCTCCGATCTCCGATCAAATTCTCAGTGCTATTGATCTCCCCTCTCTCAGGAGCAAGATTCCTCCTTCTACTCCTTCTAAACCTCGTAAACAGTCCTCTTCCTCTAAACCACCTCTTCTCCCCACTCCTTCTTCGGCTCTCCGCATCCCCGAGCATTCCCAGGGTCAGCAGATCGCTCCGGCTGTTTCTCCTCTCCCCCACCCCCCTCAACAGATCACCTGTGTGTTTGTTCCCAAATCTGTGCTCTCGGATCGCCTGAAGTCTTTCAGTCTGTATGGAGCGATTTCTTTCTCTGGAGGTGTGGTGCCCTTTTTTACCCTCAACACTTTTCTTAGCAACTTCTGTAATATCAAGGATTGGGATTGGGTTCTTTACAATTGCTCCAACGGTGACATGGTGATCCGCTGCCCCTCCCCTAAATTACTGGAAGATTTGATAGCTTCTCCTTCTCTAACTATCGGTTCTATCAAGCTCTCTGTTCGTCGTTGGGTGAATTTGCCTTCTCTGTCTCTGGAGTCTGATTGGGTGGATGCTCAAGTCTCTTTGGTGGGTTTGCCCCCGTTCTGTGACTCTCCTCACTTGGTTGCCGAGTTAGCCAAATGCATTGGTGATTTGGTCAGCATTTCATCCAAAGCTTGGTTAGCCTCAGGCGCTGTCCAAATTGAAGGGATATTCCGTTGTAACAAATCTCGTCCCCGTATTGAGGCGTTTCTTTTATCTGACGGTGTCTCTTCCTACTCCATATCAGCTCACTATCATGAGTCTGCTCTCTCCATTGCCGCTCATCCCTCTTCTTATCCCGTGCCTCCTGCGCCGAGTTTTGAAGCTGATCCTAAAGCTGCCTTTCATCCTGGACATGACTCCCCTGCTTTTTCTTCTTCTCCGTCTTCGAAAGTCCCCCGTGGGGGCTCATCTCGCAGCAAATTCCCCCCCCTCCACAGGCCTAATCTTATCCCTACAGCACCTAAGATTTCTCCTTCCAAAGCTCCGAATCTAGTTTGGATCAACCCTGATATTCAGCCCGCGAAAGGTTCCTCTTCCACCAACCTTACTACTCCGATTAAATCCACTTCCACTTCTTCTCCTCCTAAAATCTTCCAGTCGCCCGCCCCCTCAGCGGCGCTTCACCCGGCCACCTCTTCTTATACTTCTAAAGGCAAGTCTCCTTCTTCTCCGTGGCCGGCGTGGGAGGTTAACCCCAACTTTGCATCGGATTGGGAGCAATTCATTCAGATTGCCCATTTTCCCACCCCCAAGCGAGCCGAGCCAGCTTTCGAACAAGCCATTCTGAAGGCTTCAAAGTCATCCAAAGCTCCATCTTGGATTGATTCAGATCCCCTGCTTCTAGAAGAGGAAGAGGATCTTGATAAAGCGTCGAAAGCTAAACAGGTAAGTCTCCCTATTCTACCTGTTCGTTTCAATTGCTGCATTCTTTTCTTCGGTTTTTGCGCTTTTAGATTACTTCAATTGGCTGTTTTTGTTCATTTAGTTAATAAGTATCAACGGAAATTAGTTTTTCATATACCTGCTCAACTTGGATCTTTGTATCGATTGTGGTGCTCCCCGTCCGCCGATACAAAGATCCATTGTTGCCTCGAGTCTCAGACTTATTTCTCTCCTCTCTCTCTCCCCCCTCGCAGTGCTGCACTTGCAGTATCGGGTTCCACCCCTGCTTCTTCTAGCCTCTCCAATTCGATTTCTTCTCCCCCTCCCTCCTCGCCTTCTCTGCTATCCAGTAGAGCTGTGGGCGGGTTTAGCCCCCCTTCTCAGTCTTCCCTTCGCTTCATTCGAGCCAGTGCCCGGCTGCTAGCCTTAAAAAAGAAGAAATTGCAGTCCCCGGTTGAACTTGGTTCTAGCGAGTCTTTCCCGTCGGGTACTCTCCCCTCCCCTCCGCTATCTTCTTCTAGCAGTGGTCCTAACCCCAATAATCAGTTTGGATCTCTTTATATCCCCATTTTCGACTCTCTTTCGGACTGTAATATTGCCTCCCTAGCTCGTGATATGGGATTTCGTCTCGACTCTGCCGATACTCGTAGTATCTGCTCCATTAGGGAATTAGAACGTCTCCGTGTCTTTGAGCATAGTCGTATCAATGATTAGCGTATCCTGGAATATTCGCGGTTTGAATTGCCCGTCTAAACAACGGGCAATTTTCGACCTTATTTCGACTTCCCATTGCGATTTAATCGCCATTCAAGAATCTAAATTAGATTCTCCCTCCTCTTCTATCTTTCGGAATCTAGGCGGTTCCATTATCTCCAAGTGGATTTCCCTAGACGCCGTTGGTTCGAGTGGAGGTATGCTTGTTGGTTTCAAAGAATCATCATTCTCCCTTGTAGCTACTCATCGTCTCAACTTTTTTCTTATAGTTCAACTGCACTGGGCCCTACTCAATTGTCCTCTCAATGTTATTTCGGTTTACGGACCTTCTACTGCGGTGGGAAGGCCCTTATTCTGGGATGAATTCCTTTCCTTACACCCCTTCTTATCTGATCTCTGTTTCCTTTGTGGGGACTTTAACGTCACCCGTTTCGCTTCCGAACGATCCTCCCAAGGACCCTCATTTCAACAATCGTTCCTTTTTAATGATTGTATCCGCTCTCTGCAATTATCCGATCTGCCGATATCTGGTAGATCTTTCACCTGGTCCAATCAGCGTCAGACCCCATCCTTAGCCAAACTCGATCGTTTTCTTGTTACCCTACCCTGGTTGAACCGTTTCCCCCAGTCTTCTGTTAAGGCTCTCCCTAACTCTGCCTCCGACCATTGCCCGATATCTCTATCGTCCCACTTCCCTTTGCTTCGGCAGCACAAATTTCGATTCGAAAAATTTTGGTTGCAAGACCAAGTTTTTGTGAATCTGGTGAGGGAATGTCTTTCGCTGATCACAGGCTCCTCGGGGTTGGGTAACATTCTTCTCAAACTCCATGCTATCAAGCACGGATGCAAAATCTGGCATTCTGAAAGGCATCACAATACGGTCTTCCTCAAAAATTTTCTTCTCCATTCTATTGAATCCTACGACAAAATGGAAGAATCTCATCCTTTATCTGTTTCAGCCCGGGCTGAGCGTCTCTCCTGCAAACAGGACTATTTTCACATCCTTCAGCAAGACCACGCTAAATGGGCTCAAAAAGCTCATATTAAATGGATGCAAGAGGGGGATGCTAACACTGCTTTCTTCCATAACTTTGCGTCTCATCGGCAACGATGTAATCGCATTTCTTCTCTTTCGATTCTAGGAAGAGAAGTGTCTACTGATGGTGACATTCATATGGCATTCCTTAACTTCTATAAGAATCTTATTGGTTGTACTAAACCTCGTTCTATTGAGCTTGATTGGATCCATCTTTATGGCCATCAAGCTCACGATCTATCTTCCCTCGAGGCCCCTTTCACTATTGAAGAGATTCACTCCGCGGTCTTTGCTTTAAAAAGCGATGCCGCTCCTGGTCCTGATGGCTTCCCTGCCTTCTTCTATCAAAAATTTTGGCATTGGCTTAAGGATGATCTTCTCAAATTATTCCAGGATCTACATCAGGGTCTCTTCTCTTTTGATCGTATTAATTACGCTCATATTGTACTTATCCCTAAAATTGTGGGAGCTCATTTGTTAACCAATTTTAGGCCGATCAGCCTGATCAACACCTCCTTTAAAATCATTATGAAAGTTCTCTCGACTAGGCTTAGTGCCATCATCTCTCCCCTCATTGATTCCGCTCAATCGGGTTTCATCAAGGACCGCTTCATCCTTGATAGCGTGGCCTCGGCTCAAGAAATTATTTCCCAATGTCACAGATCGCATGAGGAAGGTATTCTTCTGAAGCTCGACTTTCAAAAAGCTTATGATAATGTTAATTGGGACTTTCTTTTTGATATTCTTTCCTTCTGGGGATTTGGTCCCAAATGGATCGCTTGGATCAAATCCAGCCTTTATTCTGGCAAATCTGCCATCTTTATCAACGGCACCGAAGGCCATCAATTCAAAATTAAATGTGGTCTCCGCCAAGGAGACCCACTCTCATCCCTTCTTTTTTCCCTCGTTGCGGATGTTTTTAGCAAACTCCTCAGGAACGCTTGGAACTTGCATATGATCGAAGGCCTGGGTTCCTCACCCCTCTTCGAGGGTGTTCTAAACCTTCAATACGCTGATGATACCATTATTTTTTCTAGGCCTAACATTCACTCTCTTCGTAATCTGAAATTGCTTCTTTATTATTTTGAATTGGCTTCAGGTTTATCCATCAATTACCAAAAATCTTCGGTGATTTGGTTAAGCGGATCCCCCAATCGCCAAACTGAGGTATCCAATGTCTTTAATTGTCCCATTGCCAACTTTCCTATCTCGTACTTGGGCATCCCCCTCAGATGGGGTAAGCTCCTTAGATCTGACTGGATTCCTCTGATTGACAAAGTCGAGTCTAGACTGTCTGTCTGGTCAGGCAAAACCCTCTCTCGAGGTGGTAGATTAATTCTCATCAACTCTGTTCTGTCGGCAATGCCTCAATATTTGATGTCTTTCTTTTTCCTCCCCTCCTGGGTGATCAAAAGGATTGATCAGATCAGGAGTAATTTCCTCTGGTCGGGTTCAGCTTCCTACAAGCCCGGCTCGCACCTAGCCAATTGGAAACTCATTTGCTTTCCTAGAGAGGAGGGAGGGCTTGGTGTTCTGAACATTAGAGACCATAATATCGCCCTTCTCGGTAAGTGGCTTTGGAGACTCCACAATCTCAATCACCTTCCATGGATTCATTGCATCAAAAATTACAGATCCTCTTCTAATTGGTGGGAGTTTCCCCCCTCCACTTCCCGCCTCGCCTCTCCATTTTGGAAAGGTGTTTGGAAAGCTTCTGATGCATTCCTTTGTAGCATATCCCGTTTATGCTCAGATGGGTTCTCGGCTCACCTATGGTCTGATTTGTGGATCGGTAATATTAAACTGTCTTCGGCTTTCCCTTCCTTATTCCGCTTAGCGGCGGCCCCTGAGGCCACCGTAGCAGAATCCTTTACTATTATTGATAATGTGAGGCACTGGTCGATTCCTTTGATTTCTGAAATCCCCTTCCATCTCATTGAACAATTCAATCGTCTCATTAGTCTCCTCAATGGCTACATTTGGTTCCCGCTTGAAGGGATTTCCTGGCGTTGGACGACATCGGGTATTTTCACGGTCCGTTCCTTTTACAAATTCCTCAATTCTAGAGGAACGCGCTCGTCTGTATCGCAATTCATCTGGGCATCTAGTGCTCCCTTGAAAGTCAAAATTAACTCTTGGTTAGCCTTTAACAACAAACTTCTCACTGTAGAGATCCTCAACAAAAGAAATATCGCCTGGGGCCAACTCTGCCCTCTATGCGATCATTCCCCAGAAGACATCCATCATCTTTTCACTCAGTGCTCTTTTATTATCCCTCTTTGGAAGATTGTCACTCTTGCGTGGAATTTGCGTATGATTCCCCCCTCTTTATCTTCGGTTTGGGATTTCTCGCCTTCGAACAGCTCGTTTCGAAGTGCGTGGATCCTATCGATCCATATCATTATTTGGATATCCTGGAAAGAAAGTAATAATAGGCTTTTCCGTCTCCATCGCAAACCATTAGCTGCTATTATTGACGAGTTCTTTTTCCTTTTTAACCTCTGGGCTTCTAACCCATCTTTCAAAGAGAACTCCGCGTCAGCATCTGACAAATTACTGCAATCTTTTATTTGTCTTAAAAATCTTCAGGCTTTATAATTACTATTCTAGCTTACTTCTCTTTTTACTTTCTTTCTTTCACTCTTATCTTATATTCTCTCGATTTTATGTTGCAGGGTTAAATCCTTTGTGGTTTGTGGTGGCCCTAGCGGTTTTTGTGACTGGCTGTTCACCAGCGCAGTTTTTTTGGTCCCCCGCTGGACTTGTTGCTCCCGTCTGGGCTGGTTTTTGTTGCTTTTTAGGCTGTGAAGTTGGGTGCCTTGGTTTTTCACTTCCTTTTTTCTGGTTCTGTTTGTACTGGTGACTTGGGTTTTAATTATCCCCTACTAATATCCCCCTCTTTTCTGTTTTATCTGGTGTTGTTCGGAGCGCTTCTCTGCGTTATTATTGTGCCTGTTGATTTTTGCTGCGACTGTGCTTCTGTTGCTTTAGTTGCTGTCTGTTAGTTTATTTCTGTTTATTGTACTGATTGCCTTCAATTGAGTATTGTTGTGTGAGCATCATCTCTTTGTGTGGCCATTGGCCTTGTCGCTCGAGGTCTACCTCTGGTTTTGCTTTATTTGGTGGTGTTTGTATGGGCTACGTTCCCTGCTTTGGGTTTGAGTGTCGCGCGTTGTGTGTTCTTACGGTGCTCTAGTGGAGGAGCTCTTTTTCCTTCAGTTCCCAGTGCCTTTCCCTTCAGCACTGACCTAGTTGCTTCTGGGTAGTATTTTGCTTTTCATTCGACTTGGCTACTTCCCGGCACTGGCGCCGTTGGGGCTTGGCGTCCTGCTTCTCTGTGGTTTGTGAGGCTGGGCTCTAGCGGGCATGGCATCTGTGAGTCTGCTCCCAGTTCGTGTCCGCCTTCGGCTGGACGGCCTTTCAGGAGCTGCAGGGGAGTTTGCGTTTTCTCCCCTACAGGCGTCTTTTTCGGATGTATTGTTTTCTTTCTTGTACACTCGGTTTGTAGTATTCTTATGCCTAGCTGTATATAATCCTTCCTTACTGTATCCTCTGTTTTACCGCTGGTAAAACCCTATTTGTAAACTATTATTTATTTAATTGATCTGTTGGCTGGAGTCCCTGGACTCTATCCGTTACATCAAAAAAAAACCTATAAAAATTGCTTGTATTCGTCTATCTTGTTTATAATTCATCTCATTTCCATAGATTCTAATTAATTATTTATTTTTTAAGGAATAAGATTTTTGATGCAAAAAGGTGAATATTTTTGGTAAAAATCCACAAACAAAACAAACATATTGATTTATTAATTTTTTATTGTTTTGTTGAATTTTAAATTTTACAATTTGGCCGTGTGAAAAGTAAAATATAAAATTTAAATTGCCAATATAAGTGAAAGTGCAATAAATTTTTTTTAAAAGGGTTTAATTGAGCTAATATGATTTTTAGTTAGTTTAATTGATTTAAACTAATTAATTTTATTATTTATTTTTAAATCATAATTTCTGATTTATTTTGTTTGCGTGCAACACGTGTTTGAAGAAAAAGAAAGAAAAGAAAAAAGAAGCAAGAAATAAAGAGCAAATTAAAGAAGGAAACAAGTAAATAAAGAATTGGGGTTTTTCTGCAAAAATAAACCCTAATATCTACTTCCCGTGCCTACAAATAGAAGAGCAAACAAGAGAAGGAGGCTACAAGCTTAACGAAGGGGAAGAGCGACGGCTAACCCCTATTAATTAAAATAAATAAATAAATAAATAAATAAATAAATAAAACGAAAGAAGAGAGGGACGAAAGAGATAGGGAGAGAGAGAACGTGAAGACCTGGGCAACACAGAAAGAAGAGAGGGACAGCAGGTGCAAGGGGCTCGGGTGACATCAGCAGCGCTGACGTGGCGCGAAAAACGAAAAAACAGAGAGGTAGAGGGGTCTAGTGCACGCTGACGTCGGCAGCGTGCTGCTCGAGACAGAGGACAGAGAAGGAGAGAGAGAAAGAGAAACGCTGTGTTTGCTGGTTTCGGTTGGCAATTTCTTTTACAAAAACAGTTCTTTTTGTATCTCTTTTCTTTCTCTATTTTTTTTTATTATGCAATCCACGACAAAATTTGTTAGTTGCAATTTTATTATGAACTAAATTTATTTTTCTAGGGTTTCGATGTAGTCTAGTTTTGATAACACAATTTTTAATTCTATATTATTTTTCTATTTTTCCCTGGTTGTGTGTTTGATTTTTGATTTTAATGCGTACAATTAGTTGACCGACATTTGTATAATCAATTAAATCATGGAGAGACCGATCTGGTAATTTTTGATTTTGAATTATAGAATTAAACACCATTGATTGAGCGAAATTAGAGATGATTTATCACGATTAATGTAACCGTTAAGAAATCCATAGAACTTAATGAGTCTTCAGTAAATTAAATTTGTGCATGAACTATGACAAACTGTTAGTTGAAGATATTTTTGATATTGCTTGAGAGATAATATTGAATAATTTGGGAATTTTGGTCTACAACTTGGAAAAATAATATTTGGAGTGAAACTATAGAGATTTCTATGGACTATATGGAATAATGGATTAAGAATGAGACCTATAGAGAGAATTATGTGGCTTAGGCGTTAAATGAATGAAATGAAAGAAAGAGAAAAAATGAGAAGAAAAAGTGGTGTGTTGTGCTAGGGGGATGACGTGGCAGTGGCTGCGTGGGGGATTAATCCCATATCGCCCATGGAAGAGAGAGAAAGAGAGTATAAGTAGAAAAGTCAATAATCAAGAGTCACCTACTAGTACGGACACCTTTTGTGAGGTCAGCTTGTGGTGAGCAGTGGATTAGGATTTATTTGTGTGCGTATGAGTTGAGTACGAGGCGTTAACTTGGAAGTTGAGGCGAAGAAAATATTGGAGGCTAAACTTGTCTAGGCCTGTTAGGATAACTCCGGCTCCGCTTCCCCCGATGCATGAGGATCCATCGACGTAGACACTCCAGAATGGAGGGTTTTTGCCTTCCTCAATGGGGTCAATAATGGTGCTTTCCACAATGAATTCGGCTAGAGCCTGAGCTTTGATGGCCATCCTCGGCCGATAGGTGATATCATACTGGCTCAGTTCGATGGGCTACTTCATAAGTCGCCCTGAGCTCTCTGGTTTGTGTAGGACCTGCTTGAGGGGTTGGTCAGTGAGGACCACTACTGAATGCACCTAAAAATATAGGCGGAGCTTGCAGGTGGCCATGATCAAAGTGTAGGCTATCTTCTCCATTTTTGAATAACGGAATTCTGCATCATGTAAGACTTTACTCACAAAATATATCGGCTTTTGGGTTCTATCCTCCTCTCTTACGAGGATGACACTGAGTGTTTGATCTGACGTGTCCAAGTAGATATAGAGTGGCTCTCCTGACTCGCTTGCTCAGGAGTGGCGGGTTGACTAGATAGGCCTTGGGTTGCTCAAAGGCTGCCTGCTGTGACTGCCCCCACTCGAAACTCTTTGCCCCTCTGAGTGCCTTGAAGAATGGGAGGCACTTCTCCCCTGACTTGGAGAGGAAGCATCCGATGGCGGCGAGATGCCCTGTAAGTCTTTGAACTTCGTTAACACAGGATGGGGGAGCTATGTCCAGTATGACTTTGATCTTCTCTGGGTTGACCTCGATTCCCCTCTGGCTGATTATAAACCCCAGGAATTTGCCAAATGACACCCCAAAGGCACATTTAGAGGGATTAAGCCTCATATTGTGCTCTCGCAGGACATTGAAGGCTTTCTGGAGGTCGCTCACATGGTCTATTAGGCTGAAGCTCTTCACCAACATATCATCAACATACATTTGCATGTTCCTTCCAATATGATACTTGAAGACCTTGTTGACAAGACGTTGATAAGTGGCACTGGCGTTCTTCAGCCTGAAAGGCATGACCCGGTAATAATAAAGGCCTTGGTCTGTGATAAAATAAATCTTTGTTATGTCGGAAGGAAACATCCTGATCTGATTGTACCCTAAGAACGCATCCATAAAACTCAAGAGTTTGTGGCCAGATGTGGCGTCGATCAGGGCATCGATGCTTAGGAGGGGAAACAGGTCCTTCGGACATGCTCTGTTCAAGTCTGTGAAGTCGATGCAAATTCTCCACTGGCCATTGGCTTTCTTTACCATCACTATGTTTGCTAGCCATTCAGGGTAGCTAACTTCTTGGATGAAACAGGTAGCTAGGATTTTATCTACCTCTTCTTTGATGGCTTGCTCTTGGTCAGGGGCAAACTTGCGATGTTTCTGCTGGACTGGCCTGACTTCGGGATTGACACTGAGACGGTGCATGGTTAACTCCTCTGAGATAGCGGGCATGTCGACAGCGGTCTAAGCAAATAGGTCATGGTTCCCTCTGATGCACTTAATAATATGCTCTTTGACTTGGTGAGAGAGGGCTTTGCTGATTTGGAAAGTCTTGGTCAGATCCCTCTTAGAGAAAGGGATTTCCTCGAGTTCATCAACTGGTTCAGAAATGACTTGACTGCTCCCTTTGGGGAGTTCTAATGCTTCAAGTTGGAGGACCGAACCCCCTTTTGTGGTTGTATAGCATCTCCTAGCTGTGTCTTGGTCCTCTGACTTCTCTTACTCCTGCAGAGGTCGGGAACTTCATTTTCATGTGGAAGGTTGAGGGTACGACATGAAATACTGCTAGGCCAGGTCTGCCAAAGATAGCATTGTAAGCGGCCTTCACATCGACGACCATGAAGTCCATTGTCTCTGTTCGGGTTGTCGGGGCTTTTCCTACAGTCACATCAAAGGTGACTATTCCTTCGATTGAGACTAGAACCCGTGGAGTGTTTATCCGATAGTCTTGAGATGATTTCGAGAAATCTTGCAGCCTTGGAAGGCTTCCAGAAAGAGGAAATTGATGGAACTGCCACTGTCTACCAGGATTCGATGAACTTCGTGGTTGGTCATGTGGAGACTAATTATGAGCACATCACAGTGGGGTGTTCAGACGCCTTCTAGGTCTTTGTTTGAGAATGTCACCGTGACTCCGAAGCTCTTGGGTGGAGGGAGGTTCTGTACCGAATTGACTTCTTGGATGAAGGTCTTTCAAGAGGAGTTTGATTTCCTCCCCTTCCCCCATAGGCCCTCTGTGAATGGAATGGAGAACGGCTCCTGGCTCCGAGTCTTTGGACTTAGAGGGCTTCTTGGCCCGCTTGTTAGCTCTCCGGGGTAGAGGAAAACCGACTCTGTCATTTCTGACGAACTTGGCTAGGTTCCCCCACTGTATGAGTTCTTCGATCTCCTCCTTGAGACTCTGACAATCATCTGTGTCGTGACCATGATCCCTATGAAAGTGGCACCATTTTTTCCTGTTCCTTCTCTTCCCTGGAGTATTTTCGGGGAGGGCGAAGCAGCCCTTCTTGGTCTACTTCCATGAGGACGGCTGATATACTGACATTGAAGGGGGGGGGGGATTTCTCAAAATGAGGAGGAGGGCGGCGCTGGCCATTACTGTCCTTCTTGAGCTTCTTTGGACCTTCTTCATCGGGACCCTTTCATTTGTTCCCAGAGGAGGGATCCTTCTGATCGCAGTGGTGGTGGGCTTCTTTAGCCTGGATGTACTTCTCACTCCTTAGCAGGGGTTCTAAAATGTCCCGAGGATGCTTCTTAGCAAGGGATGCCTTCAAATTGGCATGATTGACGTTGTGTTTGAATGCGGCAACGACCATTGCTTGATCGAGGGAAGTGATAGACCAGGACTCTGCTGTGAAACGTCGAACAAAATCCTTGAGTCGTTCCCCTTTTCTCTGATTCAGGTCCAACAATGATACACTTGTCATCTTGGTTCGGTGGCTGCTGAAAAAATGGGTGAGGAAGAGTTCTTCAAACTGATCGAATGAGAAGATGGAAGCTGGAGATAGGCGGGAGTACCACTCCCTTGTCGAGCCCTTCAATGTGGCAGGGAAAGTTTTGCAGAGAAGCGTGTCTGAGGCTTGCTGGATCATCATGAGAGTTTTAAAACTCTCGATATGATCGGCCGGATCAGACTCTCCATTATAGGACTCGAAGTGAGGCAGCTTGAAGGTCTCGGAGACATGAGCTTCTATGATTGACTTAGAGAAAGGAGGTCCACTTGGACAAAAGGTTTTAGCCTGTTGGTCTTCCTCTTGGTTGATCTTATTGAGATGGTCCTCCATCTCTCGGAGGCGGCGAAGAACTGAGTCATCCCTCTGGTCGGATCTAGTCAACCCACGGGACTTTTCATGTACGGTGGCGAGACAGTGACTTTTTGTTTGTCGGCCCTTGTTTGGGGTGACGTTGAGGGCTCTGAGGATTTCATCTTAGAAATTTTGGAACTCTGCTTTGGTGACGAGTGCCTCCTCATCTCTGTTGGCCCTGTGAACTGGTCGGCTGGCTGTAGTCTGGCTTCTTCGTTGCTGAGAGGGAGGGGACCTTCTTCGTCCCCTAGGAGAGGGAGACCTTCTTCGCCCCCTGGGAGAGGGAGGTCTTCTTCTCCCCCGGGGGGAGGGGGATCTTTGGGACCTTGGTCTTCGAGGAGAGAGGTTCCTCTCGCCTCCTTACTATTCTGGATGGGGAGCGTCGTCTTAAGCTCGTCTCTTATTGAGGTAGGTTCGAGGTCGGTCACCTGGTGGCGGTGGATGATGACTTAGCGAAGATCTGGTTATAGCTAAGGCACCGTGGAAGGGGTCACGATGCAGACATAACCTATATTTTCTACAAACGGCCCTATATGTGGCTGTTCGGGATGACTTCGGCAGGAGCCCCCCGGCGCAGCTCCTTTAAACAGAGGTTGAATCTGTTGGAGAGGGGGCAGCTCAAGTTGAGGTTGTTGATCTACTTGTGACGGCTGAACCTGTTGAAGTTGTTAAGGTGGGTCCTCCGCCAGGGGAGTAGGTGAAGGAAGATGGCTGGCTCGTCGGCGGGTAGCCATCATCATCGCCTTCCTTCTTGGAGGCATGTTTGAGAAGGTGGTTTCGGATCGACGAAGTTGGATCGGTGTTCTTTTCTGTTCCCACAGGCGGCACAAATATGTTGTTGCTTATTTATGTGTGGGAGCAAACAGATACGTGAATTCTTTAAACAAAAACAATAAAGATCGAATCTTCGTTATTCTTCGTCGTTGACCGTTGAAAACTGCACTTGACTCAAGATCTGATCGTCATGAACAGTTGAAATTGCTCCCGTGGACCTGCAAACAATCTAATACACCGTGGGTGGCCCGATGATAGACCCTCCGATGCTCAAGTTAGAAATTGAAAGATATGGTGGGTTTTGAGAGTGTTGTTGTCAGTTACTTGGTTTCTAAGGAGGTCTCGAGGTATATATAGTCACCCAGGGGAACCGGTTTCGAGATATTTATCTTTCTCTACTTCCTGGTGTTTGGATAGAGTCGGTTATCCCTTTCACATGAAGAGATCGAGTTTGGGCTCTCTCTTGACGAAGATATAGAGCTTTCAGACTTTCACTTGTGGGTGGAGGGATAGAATCAGTTATCCCCTAGAAATAAGGGGTTTAAACTGGGTTCGATGGATCTAGGCTCCCCTGCGTTAGGGCTGTTGTAACAGTTCCTATTACAGGTTGGATTTGGTCGACAGACCTGAAAACAGTCCAACTCATCTCATCGGGCCTGTATCTGTTGAAATTACCATTTTACCCCTGAGAGCTTTAAGATTCGTGCCCACTCTGAATGATCTCGAATCCGTTATATTTTTACCCATATCAAATATTGATTGAAGTGATTGATTCCTTTGAAGCTTCTTTCATGGAGCAAGAGATCAGTAGTGGTTATTTCCCCTACAAATTCTCATGTAATAATCTATTTACCAAGCTAGTAATAAGTTTGTTTCCACGAATTTGTTCAGTTTATCAAGTTCTGTATTGTTTCGATTTTCAGATGAGTTCGACCGAGAAACGTTGTATGCTCTCATGGATAGTAGTCTTCATAATCTTCTTACAGATACTAGAGATTGTAAGGAACAATGGCGCTCTGATACCAATTGTTAGGAAATTTGATTCCCTCTTCTACTACGATCTTGTTGAGTTAAGCGACACAATCAATACAAACCACCAAACAAATAGAAGAAAACACCAAAGCACACAAATTTGTCCCAGTTGGGGCTTTCGCCTTAATATAAGGATAGAAAACCGAGATGTTATTCAACTAGAGAAGATACAAGCATGAAGAATATTACAATTCTCACCACGTGTAACGCCCCGGGCCCCATTCAAACCAATTCTAACAACTGCCCATCACAGGCCTCCTCTCAAAAAGTGTCATGACTAGTTGGTGCCTCTTGATCATTGGCTTCCTAATATATACACACACAATCCTAACTCACCTTCCATGTGGGACTAAGTCACCATCACCTACCATGAACACCATGGCCCATAGTAATTATTTCATTCTTTCTATAGGCTCTATACACACACTACCAAATCTATAGGCATATCTAACCATGAATTAATTAATAAGCCCACCATGAATCCCACCATGAAGGTCCATCTCATACGGGGTATTACATACACCCCACCTTAAGAACTCAGCGTCCTCATTGAGCTCGGGACCCGCAAGCTGATATACGATCGCCTTTCTAGCCGATGTGGAGCGGAGTACCCTGATTCTGCTAGCATACTGCCCCTGGTCATACTACCAGCATAATGACCTCATCTCTCTCTCAGGCATACATCTCACACACTCTTGCCCACAATTGGCGTCGAAAGTCAGTTCTAATACCATTTGTAACTCCCCGGACCCCGCTCAGACCAATTCAAACAACTGCCCACCACAGGCTGCCTCTCAAAAGGTGTCATGACTAGTTGGTGCCTCTTGAACATAGGCTTCCTAATATATACACACACAATCCTAACTCACCTTCCATGTGGGACTAAGTTACCACCACCGATCATGAACAACATGGCCCCATAGTAATTATTTCATTCTTTCTATCGGCTCTATACACACACTACCAAATTTATAGGCACATCTAACCATGAATTAATTACTAAGCCCACCATGAAGGCCCATCTCATACGAAGTATTACACCACGACCCTCTCTCAAACCTCACCAGAAAATACTAGTTGTTTACAATTGGAGAACATCTCAAACTCTCTCAGTACTCTTTCTTTTCGCTCTCAGTGGAGCCCAATTACAACAATATATAGAGATCTAGAGAAATCCTAGTTTGATACACTTGATACACTAACCACTCGATAACTACTGAAGAGACAACCCTGCATTGAGAGCAGTACGATCTAACTTGAATACGAAGTTGGACTTAAACGAATCAGCTTGACCCGCACCCAAAAACCCATTAGCGCCATGTTCGGTCAACTGCACCGCACTTGCAATTGACTGTCTCCCTAGCGGGAAAACCCTGTATAGTGGTCAGTGACCGACCCCTAGGTGGTCGACCGCAACCGCTTCAGTTGCTGCTGCTGATGGGATAATTTGCAACCGCACAAAATCGCAATAAGTAGTATAATATTAAATGAAATGAGTGTCAAACCCACAAGGACTAATTATTTTATTGAATATCGAAATTCACTAGATTAACTACTATTTGGAAAATCGACAATTTGATAAAAATTACAACTAAACTAACTTAAACTAAAGGGAAAACTAAACTAATTAAAAAGAACAAAATCTGAAAATTTGTGGTTTGTTAATAGCAAAACTAGTTATAGGGCTTTTGATTTCACCTAGTTAATCCTACACATTTATAATTCCATAAAGCTAGAAATTATACTTTTCCAAGTTGTAGACCAAAATCCCCTAATTATTCAATTTTTCTCTCGTACAACACCAAAAATATCTCCAACTAACAATTCGTCATATCTCTATGCAAATTTAATTAATTGAAGACTCATTAAGTTCTATGAATTTCTTTATAGTCACATTAATCGCGGTTAATTATCTCTAATTTTGCTTAATTAATGTTGTTGAATTCAATAATTCTAAATCATAAATTACCTCTAGGCATCCCCCATGATTCAATAAATCAAACAATAGTTGGTCAAACAATTGTAAGCATTAAGAACAAAAAATAAACACATAATCATGGAAAAATAGAAGAATCAAATAACATCAAATGAAAATTGTGTTATCAAAACTGGGCTACATCGAAAAACTTGGTTTGCCGAAAATTAAAATTCCGAAGTGAGCCCGCAATCCTCCTCTTTCTCTTTCTTCCGAAATCCAAGTCAAAGCCGCAATCCACACCTCTTGGTTTCGTCGTCGAATCCCGTGCCGCCCACCCTTTTGTTTTTTTTCCAAGCCGCTACTCTCTCTGCTTTTATAGGGGGAATTGATCTGTAGGGTTTTAAATAAGGTAAGTTATTTAAAATTAGGGTTATTTAATTAAATAGGGTTAGTTAATTAATTAGAATTAATTAACTAATCCTAATTACTCTAAATTCATTTCGAGTTTAATATCCGACTATTTCTTTCTTCTTTAATTTTATTTTATTTTTATTTTTCAACAAAATTTCATTCCACCCTCTAGTTGACAATAATATTTTCTATTGGTTTTTCCATAGGTTAATTGGTAAAAATGCACATTTGAGTGCTTGAATCTTTCAGAAATCTTCACATATTATCAATTTGAATTCTTGAAATCTTTATCCTTGCACTCTTCCTTGATTTCACAAAAAACGCTCTCATTGCTACAAAAAAACAAATAAATAAAATTAAGTAGAAATAAGATAAATTTTAAAAAAATAAACGAGAACTCACAACTTTAATGTGTAAAAAGAGTAATAAAATTATGTATAAATTTCACTCAACAGCTGTTGTTGACTGCTACTTCTCTATCTCCAATATTCGTTTGATCTATCTCATCGCTTCATCGTCTTCTTCATCGAACATGTGTATGCAAGACATATAAACCCAAAAGTCTTCATATTGGATTGCATAAGCATGAATCCACACATGTGTGATTAAAACTCTTATAGACTATTTTATTCTCCTTTTGCAAACAACTTGGTTTTGTGGCTTCTTCTGCTAGTTGAATTTACCTCCACTGTTTTTCTCCAGTTGGTATGCCCCTTAAAGGCACACCCCAGTAGGCGTTGACACGAAGGCGCCACCCCTCACATGAACTCCACCTATCCCGATGCACTCTCTACCTCTCGACGATATTTAAACGTTGTAGTCTCGCTCAGATGATTCTAGTGATGACAAACTAGATAGTGCTTTAGGAACGTAGCGCTTAGAAACACTTGCGCAATTTTTCACGTTCCCACAAAGCTTGTAGAGGTTTTGCTCAACACCTGTAACCCCTGTTTCTGTCTATACGTATTTTCTATGTATTTCTGTATTTCAATTCTTTATGGAGGATCGATGTATTCCGAAAGAAAAAAAATTAGATCCATAGCATCTATGTCAGCTTTTCTTGTTGAATTGAACGCATCCAAAGTTATATCACTTTCACCTAAAATTCTTTTCTATTCAATTTGGATTTCCTAGTAGAGTTCTTTCTAAATATCAAATGTATTTGTAGTTATTTTCAAACGATTTATATTTTAACATGAATCTTATTTTATTCAGGAAGTTTGTTTCTTTTCCTATAGAATTTATTGATTTTTGAACTTAAGCCCAAACCAGCCTGTAATTTATTTAGTTATTTATTTTTCAAGCCCACATTTTAAATCCTAACCCATTATATAAATTGTTTACTTACTTAATTTTTATAAGCCCACAACTCAAGCCCATGCCCTATTATATTATTGTTTTGACTATTAAATTTTGAGTAAGCCCAAAACCAATATATATTATGAAACCCAAAGATGAGCCCACAACTTAGATCCAAGCCCAAATCTTATTGGGTCTTAACCAAAAACCCAACCAGATCCCTTTATCTCTCATAACTGCACCCACTTTTCCCTAATTACAGCCCACTATCTCTTCCAGTAACCCCCACAATCAATACCCATTATAATGTTAATATATTATATTATTATAAAACTCTTCCCCCACTCTTTCTCTCCCCCCCTCCCCCCCCTCCCCCCCCTCTTCGTCTTCTTTCTCTTTCCTCTGCCCAGAAATGAAACCCCGAGGCACCGCCATCCTTCTGTCGCCTCCTCTTGCAGCTCCTCGCGCTGCGCCAGCACCCCCACCGCTTGTCGATGCCACCGGCTGCAGCTGCAACTGCCTCGTCGACCACCTGTAACACCCATCGACCTCCGACCCATCACCTGCACCTTCCCTCGCTCGAAGCACCCTTGCTAGCGCCATCTTACGCAACAGACACTACAGCGCTCCTGCTCATCCCTTCCTCGTCAATTGCAGACAACCCCTCGACTGCCTCGCCATCTACCTCCACCCACGACCGCCATCTCAGTACCGCCATTTTCCCCTCGCCCTTCGTCTCCCTCTCTCCTCACCGTCATCATCACCCTGGCTCTACCTCAACAAACTCAAGCCACCGTCGACCACCTCGTCACCTTCGTCATCGACCACTGTCTTCCTCACCACCCGAAACCTGTAACACCCCGAATTTCATTTACATGTAATCCGTAGTACAACAGGATCTTTTATTTCATTTCGTACAATTTTACAAGGAAATTAAAACTTTTTATTACACAACAATGTTTATTACAGAGTTACACAGCGGAAGTTAAATAAAATACAACATGAAATACAACTCTAATATTAGAAGCTTTATCATGAATAAAATCTTTATCATCAACCGTCTTTAAGTCCTTGCCAATCCAATCAAGCCCTACACTGAAAATCTGTGGGCACGTCAGTTGCTTACAACCGACGCAATGTTATAAACAACGATCATTTCTATGCTGTATTATAACGAAATCTCTTACTTTAACAATCACAAACTTGAATGCATATAAAAGTGTAAAGAATGACTATCCTAAATATGTCAGTGTATGATATGATAATGCCTAATGCAGATGTTATACTACAATGACACTAATGCATACTTGTTCGGTATCTATGCACCCCATCCTACATAGGTCCGAGGGCATGCACCTACATACTCCACATTATAGGATTAGATCCCTCGCCATGCATCCTACTACTATGATTACTACAAGATTCAGACACTTTGCAAGTATTGGCTCTCGCCCTTAGAATACCAGAGACCAATCCCGCTCTGTGGATCATTCTGTGGCCCCTACGTCCATCGTTCCGAAATACTGGCGATCGTCTCACTCCGCAGGTCATCCTAGAGCCCTCATTGCACAAGTATCTCATGAGCGTCGCTCTCATCCCGGAATACTGGAGATCATTTCCGCTCCATGGATCATTCTGTGGCCCTTACGTCCATCGTCCCGGAATACTGGGGTCTGTCTCTCTCTAAGAATCTTTTTGGAGTCCATAACTCACATTTGCTCTAGTTTCATCATGTCACGAACTAGTGTATGTCCTTATGTTTGAAATATGAATAAATAATACTTCCTAGAGTTAGCTTACCCTCCTACCGGTCTTAAACCATACACCAAGGACGATAGCCCAGACTAACCCTTTCTTAAAACTCAATTTATCATTTTCAACACTTGCCGGTACATGGGTCTCACTAAGCCTCTAGAATCAACATATTTTCATGTTCAAAAACTTAGGGTACTCATCCCCTTATTACTCATGTTCTCAATTTTCATGTTTACATATTTTATTCAAATTCTTCCATTCATTCTTATTTATTCATCAATAAGTACAATCTCAAACTATTCATTTTTACAATACACTTTGCATATTCATCAAAATTTTCTCAATACAAGTTAATTAAGATTAAAACATAATCTCTTAAAAATTCATCATTGAAAATTCAACTCATCATTTTCCTTTGATTTATTTTGAATCAATCTTAACATCTTTAATCATATATATATTTCTCTTGAGTTCGCATCTCATCTAAGAATGAATATGATCCTTATTTTCCCAAAAATATAACTTAAAACAATGAGAAATATTCTCAATCACTTCATCTACATATCATTTGCAAAAACAGTAATTTCAAAGTCAGAAAACTGCATTTCATGCTATTTGTAAAAATCATAGAAAATTATATACTTCACGAAACTTTGCATTCTTTACATCAAAATAAAGGTATATAAGTCTACTACAATTTCTTATTTATAAGTTTCCTCAAAATACTGTATCTATAAGCCTAAATTCTTTGAATATACCATACGGTCGAAATACTGAAATACTGTCAATTGTACAGTCTTGAAAAAATTATTATAAATTCAATTCTTTGTGAAAATTTGATTTCTTAGACTTTTCAGAAAGGTTAACGAGTCTACTACATTATCTTAGTTCTGACTTTTCTCAAATTATTTCATTGAGAATGCTGAATTGATCAAAAACCGAAATATGTACAGATTTCCAGCAACCAGTCAACTACTAACCAGTTTTGAGTTTAGATTTTATTAAAATAGTAAACGACCTCCAAATCTTATGAAATTTTAAAGGGATATTCCTGACACATAAAAGATGCTCCCAAAAAAGTTTTAGTTCTATATTCCAACTATTTTATTAAACATGATTTTCTGAAGTACAACTACAACATAAAACAGTAACTTTCTTTACATAAATTAACAACTTCGTGCATAAATTCATCCCCAATTTATTTAATCTAATAATAATGTATTACCATGCACCCAAACAACATCATTTCAACTTATATATGTCAATATTTCAACTAACATGCATTTCCTTTCATACGCATATCTATCAAACATTCCAAATAACATCATCACAAAATTAACTACAACTCATATGAATAAACAATTTTAAATATCAATTTTCCTACACATGCATGATACTAAATTTTAGAAAGTTCAAGAAGTCGCCCACCTTATTTGAAGAAAGAAAAGTGGAAGAACTCCTTGGATGTTGCTCCTAGCTCCAACAAGATGCTAGCCTTCTCCTCCTTAAGCAAAGCCACAAACCTAGCCTCCTTGAACAAAAACCGAACTCTCTCCTTTTCTCTTTCTTTTCTTCCTTTCTTTTCTTTTCTTTTCTTTTGGTTCTTTTATTTTTTGTGCATTGTTCATGAAATAGGAGAGGCTATTTATAGGGTCAAATGGTGAATGAAGAGATACCCATTACACAAAATTAAATACCCATTAACAAAATTAATCACACACTCACCATTACTACACAAACCCCCACCTCTTCTCATTCTTTCATGAATTGGCCAACCCTTGGATTTCCCACATGTGCACACTCTCTCATTCATTTGTTTATAGCCTAAATGTATATATTCGTTACATGACAAATGTATATGTTTAAAAAGTGTACATTTAAAATGTAGAATAAAATTATGGGTTTTTTGATGTATCGGATAGAGCCAAAAGACTCCAGCCATCAAAAATATATTAATCAATAATAACAGAATACAAATAAATAATCGAAGGCTTTACAAGGTGTAAAACAATAAAAAGCGAACAATAAATAAAAGGACAAAGACTAATGAGCCACTAATCAGATTACAACGCTTCAGCAAACACCCTCGCCGAAACCAGGCAGAAAAAGCAATCCTCCCCCAACTAAGGCTTCCCAATCCGCTAGCAGTCCAAAGAAGCACTCTAGCAGCACAACGGAGGCGACGCTCAGACAAAAAGATGGGAAACAACGGGAAGGCAAGACTGAACTGTGCAGACGTTAATGAACAGGCGCAGCAGCAGATTTCCTCTCAAGAATGCGAGCACTCACACGAGTAGGCAAATGATAAGAGACCTTCTTTTTATAACTCCGCTTGACGGGGGGAGGAGCAACCCTCGCCGAGGATGGCGAAGAAATCGCCAAGACCGAAGCAGAGGCTTCAACTTTGATAGAACGCGATGGGGAGACGCAACAACTGATAGCGACCGAAGAGACAGGTGGGATGGACTTGATAGAATCGTCCGAAAGAGGGAGATAATGATCATCAGAACTCGGAGAGATCTTACAGGAGAGGGAGTGGAAGAGATGTTTAAAAGCTATCAAAAGCTGATAGAGTCCCGAGTGAACCCCTAAACGTTGATACCAAGAGAATAAGCATCCTGGGAAATGAAAAGAGAACGAAAAAAGTTTGGGAGAAGAAACCTTTACAACACATGGATAGTTATAATAAAAAGAGGACGCCATAATGTCAACCATAGTCCTGACAGGATGCACAGGGGAATCAACGAAATCGCAATGCGAAGCGTTCCCCCTTACGATACGAGACCACTCGAGCGGAGGGGAGACGGATTTAAACAAGTTAGACTTGTAATCCAGCTTCCAAAACGACGAAGGAGACAAAAAGCTATCAAAATTATGGGTTTTTTTAAAAAAATAAATTTTCTAATGAGCTTTAAGATGGACTTTAGGCCCATGGATTTTTAATTAGAAAATAAATAATACAATTTGTGACAAATAAAATGAGAATAAAAATTTTGTGCTTGTCATCTTAGAAAATTTTATAAATAAAAATGCACATAAACATTTACGTGCGATGCACGTGCTAAATATTAAAAATTAATTTGAGAGAACGAAAAGCAGTCAAATACAAAACATGTATATTTAATAATGTTGCAGATATTTCATGTAACGGAAAATATACGTAATCGACACATGTATTGAAAACACGTGCAATGTACGTAAAAACACAAAGGTTAAAATAAATATTTGAGTTGGCTAAAGATAGGATTGGAATGAGTTTTGAGAAAACAGAAAACATATAAATAATCAGAATATGACATTTATATAAAAATACGTTATGAATATTACTCGTAACGGTATAAAATACACGTACGTAATACACGAGAGAAAAAATATCTTTACTCAATTTTGCAGGGTGTTACAAAACCACTGCAACTCGACCTTCGAAGCTCCTCACCTTCAACCTCCTCGTCTTCCCCCACCATCACTGCCGGGCGACTCCACCGCTCGCCATCTTCAAGCCCCTCGCACCTCGGCCACCATTGCCAAGCTCCACCTCTTCATCACCCCTCGCCACGACCCGTCTTCCCGCCGCTTCTCGGCCTCGCCACTGTCGCCGCATCACCTCGTCAACCTGCGACGCTCCTCCACCGATGCCCTGCAGCACAGCTCCCCTCATCGCTCCTCACCCTATTTTTCCCACTCCATGCCTCCTCCGTCGAACCTTCTCCCTCACTTACACCTCATCGCTGGCCATCACTGCACCACCAAAACCCATCAAAGCCCGAGCCCCCGCTCACCACAAACACTGTTGTCAACCTCGCTGCACCTCCTCTGCGCTACCCCACTGCGCCCTGTCCTCCTTGACCCCTGCCTGCCATCCCTCGCCACTACAACCCCCTGCTTCCCCCTGCCACAGTCAACCGCCTCGCTGTCCAGCTCATCGCAGCTCCCCGCCATTGCTGCTGCACTTCTTACCGCCGTTCTCGCTGTGTTGCTACTCTCTCACTGTTGTAGATTCTTGATTTTGATGGCTACAACACAATACACAATTGTTCTATCTTACATATCCTTTGCAGTGTGTAAAGCATTTAAGGCCAAATACAATGATGAAGTATGCAAGGCCAAGCCACAAAGACAAGATCAAGCCACAAGATCCAAGATCAAGACTAAGTGCCTTCAAGAGCTTTCAAGTTTCAAGACAAAGACTTTCAAGTGCTTCAAGTGATTAGCTACTTTGAACAAATGTCTTGTAATTGTGTTTGTAATATTTGTGAGTCTTAGAATCTTGTAAAAGCCTTGTCACACACACACACTCACACATTTCCTAAATAAAGAAAATATTTTACAAAATCAAAATGTCAAAAAAAAGCTTGTATAAGTTCAGCTGATTGAGTACCAGTCGACTTACTCTTGGAAGCAGTCGACTATTAGAGTATGAAACTGACTGAACTCACTCAAGCTCTGACCAGTCAACTCATATGGCAACCCTGTCGACTGTTCAAGCAGTTTTTGACAGTTTTCTTAATTTAAAACTTGTTTTTCAAATTTAAACTCTTATATCCGTTTTATGGCAGTTATTGCAACGGATTCTCAACATCCAATGAGTCTAACTCTATAAATAGAGTATAGAATTCATATGGAAATGGTTCCTCAACTTTTTCATTCAAGTCTTTTGCTTTTTAAGAGAAAAAGAGAACAAGTTCACTAAGCATATACTTTCTTGAAGACTTGGTTCTCTGATTTTAGTCTTGTATAACACTGAATTCCTTCTAGACTAAAGTCAGAAATCGACCTATAGCCACTATACAAAAAGCACTATCAAATACAAGGCTTTAGGTTGTTGTAATCTCATTTTTGCTGTTGTTTCACTCTCGGGTAGTGAGAGTGGTCCTCTCGGTTGGAGAGTATGACTCTTGGTGTAGAGTCGGTTTCACTCTAGGTTGTAGAGTGTGTTTTGCTCTCTCTAGTGGTGAGAGAGGTCTACGATTTTGATATAGTTGTTGTCAAAGGCCGTAGAGTATTCTTGTATTTTTTCAAGAATAGTGAAAAATCTCAAGTGGGTTGCTTGGAGACTGGATGTAGGTCGGGAGGACCGAACCAGGGTACATCGTGGTGTTTGCAGTGTTGATTCTTTATGGTTGTATTCTCTAAACTTGCATTTTTTACTTTCTCTGAGTTTATTGTTAATCGAGTCTGGTCAGGTCGAATGCTTGTCTCCCAAAGTCGACCTAACAGACTTGTTAATCTTCATTTAATTTACTTTTCTTATCTAACGCTTCAGTCGACTGCCTTCCTTATCCAGTCGACTTAACAATGCGAAAATTTCAATTTACTGTTTAATTTTTGTACAACACTATTTACCCCCCCCTCCAGTGTTATTTGCCTTGCATACAGGATCCAATACTTGGTATCAGAGCCTGGTTGAGTGTAATGGCATCTACTTTAAATACAAGTCAATACCATGAAGGCCAATCCACACAAAGGTCACCTCTCTTTGATGGAACAAACTACAACTATTGGAAGTGTAGAATGAAGATCTGCCTACAGTCGATCAACTATGAGATTTGGAACATGACCGAGACAGAATATACCGTACCTACAATTCCCTATGCACAATGGAACGATGATATGAAGAGCAGCACCATGAACAATGCAAAGGCGATGAATGCTCTCTTTTGTGCACTTACCAAAGAAGAGTTCAATCGTGTGTCAAACGCAACAATGGCTCATCAAATATGACACACTCTTGAGGTAACACATGAAGGTACAAATAAGGTCAAAGAATCTAAAATCTCTGTTCTTGTTCACAGGTTCGAGATGTTCCGCATGAAGGAGAATGAAAATGTGTCGGACATGATAACCAGATTCACCAACATCACAAACTCGCTTGTGGCTCTTGGAAAGACATATTTGCAAGCAGAATTGGTGAGGAAGGTTCTTCGTGCCCTAATCCCCGAATGGGAGAAGAAGACCACTGCTATAGAAGAAGCCAACGATTTAACACAACTTTCTCTTGAGAATCTTGTGGGAAATCTAATGGCATACGAAGTACCATTGGAAGAACGCAAGAAGGATCTAGAACCTCAACAATCCAAGAAGAAGACTCTTGCTTTCAAGGCCATGTCCGAATCAGAAGATGAAGAAGAAGATGAAGAAGAAATGGCCATGTTCACTAGAAAATTCAAGAAATTTTTTCGCAAAGTTAAATTTAATTCTAAGTTTAAGGATACTAATGTACTCCCTACTTGTTTCAAGTGTAATAGAACAGGTCACATGAAGAAGGATTGTCCGTTAGAAAATACAAAATCAAAAGGGAAAGTTTCTAACTTTAAGAAGGACAGGTACATCAAGAACAAATACATGAAGAACAAGAAGGCCTATCAAGCACTTGGGATGATAGCGATTCATTATCAGAAGAAGAGAATGAAGAGTCAAACGAAGTCGCGAACGTGTGTTTCATGGCTACTCAAAATGAAGTGACAATTTTGATTCAAATGATTTATTAGAAGCATTTAATGAAGTTTTTCAAGAACTAAAAAAGGAGAAGATAAGAGTTAAAAATTTAGAGAAAGTCAATCAAACGCTTTCTCAAGAAAATCTTGACTTAAATGTTGAAGTCAAGTCTTTAAATTCTCGTCTTTCAAACTTTGATATAGATCTTATATCTCTAAAGAAAAATTATGAAGAAATATCTAAGAATGTATCTAAGTTCAACAAAGAAAAAGATAATTTAAATGAAGTTCTCCAAAACCAAGTTCAATCTAATAAAAGTTTGGACTTCATTTTCAAAAAACTCTTGAAAAACATCATTCCTCTAATAATACTAGTAGTAATAAGATTGATTCTGTTTCTAGTATGAAAAAGAAGTTATATGATTACTTTGAAAAACCAAAAATTATTTTCAATCATGAAAATAGTTATCTCTCAGATAAGACCAGTCGACTGACCCCAAAATTCGGTCGTCTGTTCAGAGATTTGGAGTCTTATTCAAAAAGACGAAAACCTCATATAGGTTGACTTGTTTCACCTCCCAGTCGACTGACTTCTCAGAACATTCGATTGAAGGGTACAACAAAGTCGACTGGACAGACTAAAAATATTTGGGTTCCAGTCAACCCGAGTCTTAATGATAGGATTACTTATATAAATTCTTTTGTTCATAATGTATTTAATTCTGTAAATTATATGCTTGCTTTTGGTGGTAAATCAAACTCACTTTGGGTTTGGTTTTCCAAACACTAATCTCTTTCGGACCCAATGAAAAGGGTACCATATTCACAATTCTTATTTTATAGGTACCTAAAAGAGAAAGATGGATACTTGACAGCAGATGCTCTAAGCACATGACTGGCAAAGCAAACTTAATTTCTTCCATACAAAAGATAGATGGAGGAACTGTTACATTTGGTGACAATAACAAAGGAAAAGTTATCGGGATAGGTATGGTCGGTTAGAACACTACCCCTACTATTGAAGAGGTATTTCTAGTTAGTGGTTTAAAGCATAATTTGTTAAGTATTAGTCAACTCTGTGATAAGGGTTATAAAATAGTCTTTGAAAAAGATGCATGCTTAATCTATGATTCTTCCATGAAAAATGTAATCTTCCAGGTTTTAGGAAAAAACAATATATATGAATTATGATTAAAAACAAATGAGTTTTCAAATGATTTTTGTTTAGTTGCTTCAAACAATGACTCTTGGCTTTGGCATAAGAGATTTGGACATGTAAATATGAAAAACATTGCTAAATTATCTAAGAATAACCTAGTTAAAGGATTGCCAAAATTATCTTTTAAGAAAGATAAGATGTGTGATGCATGTCAACTAGGAAAACAAGTAAAATCTACTTTTAAGACAAAAGAAATGATTTCTACTAATAGGTCTCTCAAATTAATCTATATGGATTTATTTGGTCCTACTAGAGTCGCTTCTTTAAATAAAAGTAGATATGTATTTGTTTTAGTAGATGACTTTTCAAGATTTACATGGGTATTCTTTTTAAAACATAAAAAATAAAGCATTGAAGAATTTGCAAATTTTTGCAAACGAATTCAAAATCTCTAACCATAGTCACTATTAGACGTGATCATGGTGGAGAATTTGAGAATGAAACGTTTTCCGAATATTGCAACAAGAATGGTATAACACATTCATTTGCATTTCCTAGAGCTTCACCACAAAATGGAGTGGTTGAAAGAAATAATAGGACATTGCAATAATGTATACGTACTATGCTTGTTGAAAGCAATTTGCCTAAATACTTCTGGGCTGAAACTGTTTCTACAGCATGCTATGTTTTAAATAGAATATTGATTAGGCCAACGCTTAAGAAAACTTGTTATGAATTATTTTATGATCGAATTCCTAAAGTTTCGTAGTTTAATGTATTTGGTTGTAAGTGTTTCATATTAAACACGAAAGATAATCTAGATAAATTTGATGCTAGATCTAATGAAGGTATTTTCATTGGATACTCAAGTAGGAGTAAAGCATATAGAATTTTCAATAAGTCATCTTTGACTATTGAAGAATCTATGCATGTTTCATTTGATGAATCTTTACCTTCATGTTATTGAAGATGATGAAATTGAATCATCACCATTAGATAACGTTATTAAATCACTAGAGCAAACTACCCTAGATAAGTCGACTGATATGCTTCCTAAGTCGACTGATGCGAATCAGTCGGCTGATGGACTTATTAAGTCGACTGATCCTGTTGTGATAACTCAAACCTTACCAAATTCATTTGTTGTAGTTTGAGATCATCCTCATGACTTAGTCATTGGTGACATTTCACATGGTATTCAAACAAGATCTTATTTTAATATGATCTCTCATACTGCTTTCTTGTCGGATTTTGAACCGAAAAATATACAAGAAGCATGTGAGAATGAATCTTGGTTGAATGCCATGCAAGATGAACTTAATCAATTTATAAGAAATGATGTATGAGATTTAGTTCCACGACCTCCTGATCATACTATAATTTGTACCAAATAGGTATTTAAAAACAAGTTAGATGAATCAGGACAAGTCGTTAGGAACAAGGCTAGATTAGTTACTCAAGGATATAATCAAGAAGAAGGAATTGATTTTGATGAAACATATGCTCCTGTTGCTAGACTAGAGTCAATTAGAATTTTATTACCTTTTGCGTGTTTTATGAATTTCACACTCTTCCAAATGGATGTTAAAAGTGCTTTTTAAAATAGTTTCATTAAGGAAGATGTTTATGTTAAGCAACCACCCGGTTTCGAACATGAACAATTTCCAAACCACGTTTTTAAATTGAAAAAGACTTTATATGGTCTTAAATAAGCACCTCGTGCTTGGTATGATCGCTTAAAAACTTCTCTTAGAAACTACTTTTGAAATTGGTAATGTAGATACTACCTTGTTTATTAGGAAAATAAAGACCGATATTTTAATCATACAAATATATGTAGATGACATAATTTTCGGATCTACTAATAGTAATCTGTGTCAAGAGTTTGCTAATACCATGAAAAATTAGTTTGAGATGAGTCACATAGGTGAACTCAATTATTTCTCTGGACTACAAATAAAACAGTCTCAAAATGGCATATTTATTAATCACGAAAAATATGCTAAGGAATTACTCAAACGATTTGACATGGATAGCACTAGTAGTAATACCACACCTATGGCTACTACTACTATATTTGACAAAGATGAATTAGGTAAGAGTATCGATCAAAAACTCTATCGAGGTATGATTGGCTCATTCTTATATATAACTGCTAGTAGACCGGATATTATGTTTAGCATATGTTTGTGTGCTAGATATCAGTCTAATCCAAAAGAATCTCACTTAAAAGCAGTGAAACGTATTTTAAGATATATTAAAGGCACATATGAATATGGTTTGTTTTATCCACGCACCAATAACTTTCAACTCTTGTCGTATAGTGACGCCGATTTTGCTTGTAGTAAAACTGATCGTAAAAGTACTAGTGGAACTTGTCAATTTTTGGGACATTCATTAGTATCATGGTGCAGTAAAAAGCAAAATTCGGTATCCATATCTACTACAGAAGCTGAATATATTGCTGCAAGTTTGGCTTGTGCACAAATTTTATGGATGAAACAAACTTTATTAGATTATGGTATTTCTTTATCAAGACCCGCTATAATGTGTGATAATACCAGTGCTATTAATTTATCTAAAAATTCGGTTCAACATTCACGTACGAAACATATTGATATTCGACATCATTTTCTACGTGATCATGTTTTAAAGAGAGATATACTATTGGATTTTATTTCAACTGATAAACATGTAGCAGATATATTTACCAAACCACTTAAAGAAGATACCTTTATCAACTTTAGAAGAGAACTAGGCATTTGCTCATTTCATGACATTTCTTAAATTTTCTTTATGTCTAAGTCGACTTATAGTTAGTTTTCAATCGACTTATACAGTACTCTTTTTGTCTGCATTTTTGACTTAATTGTGTCTTCTGCCCAGTCGACTGTCTCCAATCTACAGTCGACTGACTATAGCTTTACTTGATTTTTCGTTTGGTTTTATTTGTTTTCGACTTAGTCGACTGTTGCGATATCAATTCAATTTTCTGATTCTAAATCGTCACAGAATGAGGCATTTATCTCTCTCTCTCTGTTACCCTCTATTTGATATTGACCCTCCATTCAAACCCACATTCAATCAGAGCCATTCCCTTCAAGTAAAAATCCTAAACTCTTCTTTCCCCTTTCACTTTTTACCCATTCTAAATCGGCTGCTATTCCAAATCGGCTGCTCTATCACTGTTCTCCTGAAGCTTTCTTGATCTCTACAGTGCCGCCATTGGAGTTGGTTTGTCTGCCCAAGACTGTTCATTGTCTGTCCAGTTCGAGTCTCTTGAGTTCTTGTGTTTCTTGGTCTCTGGTTGTGAGTAATCATCTCTAAATCTTCTATCTTTGTTTTTCAAAGTTTTTTCTAGATTCTCAATATGCCTAAACCCAAAAGATCTAGAGGTTCAAATGTTGGAGAAGAGCAATCTTCTCATGATTATCTTCATTACTTAAGGCATCCTTCTCTTGTTGAGAAATATTTTATCATTTGTCAAATCATGATCTTCCCGGGTCGTTTTGTTAATTTCCCCGATTTAGATAGATTTCCGATTGCCCCATTATTTGAATGATGTGGTTTATTTGAACTTCTATCCTTAGTAAATCAACCCTATTATTATTCCCAATTCATATATTTGTTTTATACAAATATGAAAGTTGCAACATCTGAGGATGGTAACAAAATATTTTTCACTACAACGGTGAAAAATGTTCGAATGAAATTAACTGCTGAAAAATTAGGGTGTATTTTGAATATCTCTAATGAAGGGTTAGATTTAGGAGAAATTGAGTTGGATGATCAATCTATCTTGTCTAAAATCTTTTTGCCACATCGTGATCTTCCAATGACCAATAAATCGATTACTCCGCTTGCTAAGCTCATTGCACGAATATTGTCGTACAACATTATCCCAAAAACGGGTAGCTACGATCAATTTTCGTTTGAATTGCAACAAGCGGTGTATGCAATCTTTGGCAACATCCAAGTCAATTGGAGTCGGGTAATTTTTAATCGTCTCCATACGGCTCATTCCTCTTTTCTTTCTTTTGGTGCACTACTTAGCCATGTCTTTAACTACTATCAAATTGATCTTGATTCCGAGTCGAGTGTTGTTACTCGTTATGAATCATTTGATCGTGCAAGTCTAGCACGTATAAAAATTCTCCACTCACCCCCTCGGTCTCCTCAAAGGAATACACCTTTAGCTACTTCTGTTCCTCGTCGGTCGTCTGCTTCTAGTTCGTCCTCTCGTCCTAGAGCTAGTTTTGCTGATCCTGAGAGTCTTTACACTACTGTAAATTATCTTATGGATCGTACAGATCTTATCTTAGGTCGGCAGGAATCTCTTGAGGCTAGCATTGCTAACCTCACTCAAATGCTTGTTAGGCAGTTTCCACATCCTAACTCTGCCTCCAACAGTGATGATGAAGAAGACGAAGACGATTGATGTATTTTTCAGTTATTTTGTAATTTTGAGTTATGTTTTATGCTTTCATTGATGTTTTCTCATTTTGTCATATGAACAATCCCCGTATCTGATTATGTATAAATTTCCTTATGTTAATGATATGTTGGTTTTTCCTCCATGGTTTGTCTTTACTTGTAATGCCCCGAATTCCAAATAAGACCGAATTCAAGAATTCACAGGATCTTTACTTCACTTCATACAATTTTACAAGGAAATTAAATTTTTTTAACAACATCAGAGTTCTTTACATTTTGTTTACACAGCGGAAGAATAAAAGAAATACAACAATGAAATAAAATACAACTTATACAACTTTATCAATGTTAATCATCAACTGCATCATAACATCTTTACTTCTTCATGGAAATGTCCATTACCTGCATATTAAGCTGTGGGCACGTCAGTCAATTACAACTGAAGAAAATGTTATACTCGGCCATCCTCTCTATGCCGTACATATAATGATTTCATACTTTAACAAATCATAATTTGAATGAACAATAAAGTGTCAAGAGTGATTATTCTAAACATGTAAGTGTATGCGATGCCTTAATGCCTAATGCACATATTTTTATACTAGGATGACACTAATGCATACTTGTTCGGATTCTATGCATCCCATACTACATAGATCTGAGGGCAAGCACCTACGTACTCCACAATAAAGGGTTCGATCCCTCGCCATGACAACTACCCAGTAATAAGACAAGGTTTAGATCATTCCATGAATATGGATCCCTGCCCCGGAGTCCACCGCTGACTGTTATAACAGATCCCTCATCGTGCGAATCATCCCGCAAGTGCCCCTCTAGCCCCGGTATATGTATATACATTGGAGTATGACAAACTATCTGCCCGACTACTCATGATCCCGGAATCCACCGCTGATCAATCATCATAATCTCGGATTTAAAAATAAAAGCCCGTCTCCCACGGAGCAACCACAATCCCGGAATCCACCGTCGACTGGGTCTATAGTCTCGGAATCCACCGCCGACTATATAGAGTGCCCCACTTACGTTTGCCCAGGTTTACTACATCTTCACTTAGGTGCCTAATTCTTAAGTTCAAGATATGAATAAATTTCCATACCTAGAATTAGTTTTACCTCCTTCCGGACTTAATCAACAAAATACGAGATAGCTCCATGGCCATATCTAAAAATATATCTCAACTCTTTTCAATTCAATAGTGCCGGTACCCGAGGTCTTACTAACTCTAAATCACAACTTTTTCATATACAAGAATCTATGGGTACACATACCCTTCAATAAACATGTCTTAAACTTAGATTATTTTTATTCTCAACTTATTCACAAAAGATCAATATCTTGTCCACAAAGCAATCTTTTTCTTAGTCTTGTCACTATTTATGATCTAATCATCCATTCATAATCTTTATGAGCAAAAATAATTTCTTTCAAGAACATAATTTCATCACATGAAATTTTTTAACAAATCCAAGCTTTTACAATGTCTCAATTCACTTCAAAAAAATTTCTTTAAACACAAAAAAACAAGTGTAATCTCTTTCAAGAAAATCACTTCACAAATTAATACTTTGCTTTTTCTTCACCACAAAGTTCTATTCTCAAATTTCCATTTCTTTTTATACTTCAAGATATACAAGAGAATTTTATAACTAAGATTTTCCATTTCATTTTATATTAATATTAAGGTTTATTTCCCAATCCTTCTCATTTTAAAAAACTCAATTGTATATAAAAGAAAACAAATTAAGGGATCAAAAAAGGTGGCCATGGGGTTTTGAACCCATGACCTGCCAAACCACACAGCCAACGCCCAAACACAACCACACTGTCAGGAAGTCCAATGGACTCTGGCGTCAACTTTTATGCCGAAATTGCCCATATATTAAAACTCTAGTAATCGAGAATTTATTTAGAAGAATAAAAATAAATGCGACTATCAAGTTTCGAACCCAAGATCTCTTACAAACAGTGCTCTATATTGCACTGGCTAACCAGTAAGTCCAAGTGTATTTTCTGTTTAGAAATTGTATTAATATACTTTTGTTTAAACTGTTCAGAAATTGGTTCTTTTTCATACAAACTTGTTTATCCAAAGATCTAATCTTTTTAGGATTTTGAATAAACTTTCTCTTGACTGAGAATGAATTTTAAAAACAGTAAACAACAATTTCAAACTCATTAAAACCATATTTCCATTTCTTTAAACAACTCCTCTTCTCATTTTTCACATAGGCTTGTATCTTTCTCAAAACTTGAATAGTGTTCATAAAACTAGTTTATGTTCTCACTTATACAAATTAAAAATTTATAATAACACCCACATGTCTCTCAAACATGAGAATTTCACAAAAACCTCTTTCTTGGAGAAAATTATTATTTTCAAATGCAATAGAGCAAATATACATATGTCAACACTTTTCATGGTACTAACTAAATTCATTTTGTTTTCTTTCTTCTTTCTTAGTCATTAGATTCTAAGCCATGGGTTGAATACGACATTCTTCACCAAATTTCCATATACTCAACATGTACAAAAATTGCAAGCATACTAACATGATTCATAGTATAAAGCATTTCTTCTTTTTAATTAGCATGGTATCTACTATTTACTTAATCACAACAAGACTATTCCTATCATAGCATATTACACTAGCATGAATTTTATCTATATATTTCACATCAACATTAACTTGTACTACTCATTTATAGTTTTTAGCATGCATATTCTACAACTAGAAAGTAAGAAACCACCCACCTCTAAAGAAGATTGAACAAGGTGGAAGCACAACTCCTAGCTCCTAGCAATTTCTTCTTCTCTTAGCAAGAACTCCTCCAACCAAGAACACTCTACTCACTTTCTTTTTCTTTCTCTTATTTTGATTTGTTTTTGGTGTAAAAAGAGAAGGAGAATGAGGTGCTATTTATAGGACAATGTTAGGGTCTAATTTGCAAACTTCTCAACCTAATAACTCCTCTTTTAAACTCTCTACCTCTTCATTTTCTTAACTCCTCCCTCAAACTCTCCAAATAATCTAACTCCCAAACTCCTAACTCTTCCTCTCCCCACTATTACAAAACTCTAACTCCCTTCCTCTCCCATAAAAAACCGGCCTACCCCCTAGTCATAATCCGACCAACACTAGGTGTACAAATGTACACATGCACATACAAAATAAGTACAATTTTTATAGTTCTAAATGTGTACTAAAAGTTGTAACTTGTCATGTGTTAGTCCAAGTCAACTTAAATTTGGATTTTATTAATGGGCTTGTCCCATGGGCTTTCTTTTTAATTTAGTAACTTAATTATCCTAGTGGGCTCTCCTTTTAATTAATCTAATGGGCTAGAATTTATCTATAGGTCCATGGATTAAAATAAAAAGGCTAAATAAGATTATGCATGCTTAAAATTAGTAAATGAGAGTAGGAATTAGAGATGGAAAAATTAGCACGTGCATCATACGTGCAAAAATATATTAAAAAAAGCATTTTTAATTTAAATAAAAATGTAAAGGTGTTACATTACTCCTTATTTTTTGTTGATGACAAAGGGGGAGAAATTATGATTTTGTACATGATGTGTTGTTTCAGAATTTCAAATTTTCAAAATTTTTGTGCATGTTGTATTGTGGATGTTGTGCATATTGTATTTTATTCAAGGGGAGCTTGTAAGCTTGTAACAATTGTACTTTTTTTTAATATTTTTGTGTGAGTATCATGATATGTAAATTTTATGTCTATATTATTTTAAGTTATTGTGTTGTCATCATAAAAAAGGGGGAGAATGTAGATTCTTGATTTTGATAGCTACAACACAATACACAATTGTTCTATCCTACATATCCTTTGCAGTGTGTAAAGCATTCAAGGCCAAATACAATGATGAAGCATGCAAGGCTAAGCCACAAAGACAAGATCAAGCCACTAGACTCAAGATCAAGACTAAGTGCCTTCAAGAGCTTTTAAGTTTCAAGACAAAGACTTTCAAGTGCTTCAAGTGATTAGCTACTTTGAACAAATATCATGTAATTGTGTTTGTAATATTTGTGAGTCTTAGAATCTTGTAAAAGCCTTGCCACACACACGCACTCACACATTCCCTAAATAAAGAAAATGTTTTACAAAATCAAAATGTCAAAATAAAGCTTGTATAAGTTCAGCTAATTGAGTACCAGCCGACTTACTCTTAGAAGCAGTTGACTGTTAGAGTACGAAACTGACTGAACTCACTCAAGCTCTGACCAGTCGACTCATATGGCAACCCAGTCGACTGTTCAAGCAGTTTTTGACAGTTTTCTGAATTTAAAACTTGTTTTTCAAATTCAAACTCTCATATCCGTTTTATTGCAGTTTTTGGAATGGATTGTCAACGTCCAGTGAGTCTAACTCTATAAATAGAGTATAGAATTCATATGGAAAAGGTTCCTCAACTTTTTTATTCAAGTTTTTTGCTTTTTAAGAGAAAAAGAGAACAAGTTTACTAAGCATATACTTTCTTTAAAACTTGCTTATCTGATTTCAGTCTTGTATAACACTGAATTCGTTCTAGACTGAAGTCAGAAGTCGACCTATAACCACTATACAAAAAGCATTATCAAATACAAGGCTTTAGGTTGTTGTAATCTCATTTTTGTTGTTGTTTCACTCTCGGGTTGTGAGAGTGGTCCTCTCGGTTGGAGAGTAGGATTCTTGGTGTAGAGTCGGTTTCACTCTAGGTTGTAGAGTGGGTTTTGCTCTCTCTAGTGGTGAGAGAGGTCTACAGATTTGACATAGTTATTGTCAAAGGCCGTAGAGTATTCTTGTATTTTTTCAAGAATAGTGGAAAATATCAAGTGGGTTGCTTGGAGACTCGATGTAGGTCGGGAGGACCGAACCAGGATACATCGTGGTGTTTGTAGTGTTAATTCTCTGTGGTTATATTCTCTAAACTTGCATTTTTTTACTTTCTCTGAGTTTATTGTTAATCGAGTCTGGTTAGTCGACTGCTTGTCTCCCTAAGTCGACTTAACAGACTTTTTAATCTTCATTTAAATTACTCTTCTTATCTGACGCTTCAGTCGTCTGCCTTCCTTATCCAGTTGACTTAACAGTGCAAAAATTTTAATTTACTCTTTAATTTTTATACAACACTGTTCACCCCCCCTCTAGTGTTATTTGCCTTGCATACATGATTCAACAACTGTGTTGCTTAATGTTGCCGCTTTCGTACTCGCCGTTGTTGCTGTTGATCTTGCTGTTGTCGTTGTCTCGTGTGTGCCACTGACTTTGTGGCATTCCCGTTGGTTTCTCGTGTTGCCGCTCTGAGCTTTGCCCGTGTTACGGTGCACGTAGGTTGCACGTGTTGTCGTCGGGACGCTCGTCCCATTATTCTCATTATTATCAGAATCGTCATCATCTCTAAGGCAAGTATCTTGTACACTTTATTGTTTCGTACAAGCAATTTATTTGACCTCCCGCAATTAGTAGTTATATTTGATTATCGTAATTGAACCTCGTTACCATCCATGTTCATGAAAAATACCCTTTATAAGTTTTAATTGATTGAATCATCGTATTATCATGCTTTACAATCTTTCCATGGTTAAATCATTCGTTAAATATTGAATCAAATCAATCTATTTGCCTCTGTGATTCGATGTCCATCATAAGATTATAAATATCAATTTGTATGTTTCTGCCCTGCTATTTGTTCCGACTTGTAGCTAGATTTTGACCTAGCTAATGTTCAAACTAATTAGAACTTCGTGAATAAGAGTTTTAGCCCCCTGAGTCTAGTTTCTAGAACTTTTGACGAATCTAAAATCCGATGTGTAGTTTGCAAGACATACTATTTTTAGTGCTGTGACGTTTGTAATTCCAGATTACTATTTTGAAACGTATTTTCTCGAATAACTAATTTAAATATAATGCTAAAGTATAATTAAGACTTGATATTTACCTGTATGTCATTAAACATGATTGGGAATTTATTTATGATTTTTATGAAATTTCAAAATAATTTTGCAGTCACCTTATATATATAAGAGTTTGACCTTGGTGTAACACCCCGAATTCCATTTACATGTAATTCGTAACACAGCAAGATATTTTACTTCAACTTCATACAATTTTATAAGGAAATTAAAAACTTTTTATTATACAAAAATGTTTATTACAGGTACACAGCGGAATTAATGCAACATGATATGTACAACTCTAACATCAACATCATAAATCCTAAAAATAATCTTTAGTATCAATTCGTCTTTTTGTCTTTTTGCCAATCCAAGCCCTGCACTGAAAAACTATTGGCACGGCAGTTGCTTACAACCGACGCAATGTTATAAAACAATGATCCTCGCTATGCCATAATATAACGATTCTCTTACTTTAGCAAACACAAACTTGAATGAATTAAAGTGTAAAAGTGTGACTATCCTAAACATGTCAGTGTATGATATGACTTAATGCCTAATGCAGATGTTTACACTATGATGACACTAATGCATACGTGTTCGGATTCTATGCATCCCATTCTACATAGGTCCGAGGGCAAGCACCTACATACTCCACGTTATTGGGTTAAATCCCTCGCCATGCATCCTACTGCTATGACTACTACAAAATTTAGACACTTTGCAAATATTAGTTCTCGCCCTGGAATACTTGAGAGCAATCCCGCTCCATGGATCATTCTGTGGCCCTTTCGTCCATCGTCCCGGAATACTGGGGATTGTCTCTCTCCGCAAGTCATTCTGGAATCCTCACCGCACAAATGCCCCATGAGCGTCGCTCTCGTCCCGGAATACTGGAGATCATTCCCGCTCTGTGGATCATTCTGTGGTCCTTACGTCCATCGTCCCAGAATACTGGAGACTGTCTCTCTTCAAGGATCATTCTAAAGTTCATAACTCATATTTGCTCTTGTTTCATCATGTCACCAACTAGTGCTTGTCCTTAAGTTTAAGTTATAGTTATTAAGACCTAGAGTTTAGATTACCCACCAGGCTTAAACAAAACATTGAGACAGTTGCCCACACTGGCCACTTCTCAAAAATCCATTTATCACGACTGCCAGTAATTTGGGCCTCGCTCACTCTAGAACAACAACCATCTCAACAGAGACCACATAGGTTACATCTAATCTCAACGTAGATAACTCAATTGTTTATTCATAATTCCATCATATTCATTTTCTTTGTGTTCATAAAACATGAAGTAATCAACTTCAACTCTCATTATCGATTGAATTAATTACAGCCTTGTAGGCAACCCAACTATTCTCTTAATCAAATAGATAAAAAAATCATGAAATTTCACCAAAATGAATCTAAATTGTATTATACTTTTAATCTTCTTTAATCATACAAAATTCCCCTTTTATTTTGTATTCAAAGTTCTCCAACACATTTATTTAATGTGAAATACCACTTCTAATTCTCACAAATATATATCATAAATATTGTAGAAATAATTCTTAGAGCTTAATTAATATCTTAGAATAATGTTAGATCCTTCCCAAACTTTATAATCATGAAAAACCCCTAAAAGACAACAAATAAAACAAAAGTGTAAGGCTAGACTCAAACCCATGACAAACCAACCAACGGCCACTCACTAATTTTGATAAAAAGATTACCGAGTTGTTTTTGTACCCCAAATCTATTATCTGATTTTATAAATTATAAAAAAATTTTATTTTGTACAAAGCAGAGCCAACCCCAGGCTCGGACCCGCGACCAGAGGACCCCCCCCCCCCCCCCCCGCTCCCCCAGGCGCCACGAGGCAGTCAAGCGCACCCGCTAACCACTAAGCCCAAGTATCACATCTGATACTAATAGGGTTTAATTATTTATAACTCGAGTCTCTGCTTCTATGTAAATTTTATCTTTTCATATGTTTTACAATTTTTTTGTTTTCCAAATCAATAGCTCATAAAATATAACCACAAATTTCGAGAAATGTTTTCTAACTGATTTTAATCATAATGAAGTTAATTTAAACATACATTTTGTAAATAGTGATTTTTAGAAACAACATAAACATATACTTTTGCTTTATTAACAAACTACCTCATTTACACCACTAATCAAGATTATATTTTTCTTTTTATCAATTTCATGAGAAGTTCTCATCCCTTTTCAATCATAAATTTTTCCATTGTTTTCACAATTTTCTTTGCATAAATTAACAACTTGTGTATGAATTTAAACCCAATTCATTTAATCCAAACATGAAGTATTACTAAAACCCATGACCCAAAGCTAGCCCAACCGCAAACCAACCAACAGGCCACTCACTAATTTTGATAAAAAGATCACTGAGTTGTTTTTGTACTCCAAATCTTTTATCTGATTTTATAAATTATATAAAAAAATTATTTTGTACAAAGCAGAGCCAACCCCAGGCTCGAACCCGCGACCAGAGGAACCCCCCCCCCCCCCCCCCCCCCCCTCCTCCCCCAGGCACCACGTGGCAGTCAAGCGCACCCGCTAACCACTAAGCCCAAGCATCACATCTGATACTAATAGGGTTTAATTATTTATAACTCGAGTCTCTGCTTCTATGTAAATTTTATCTTTTCATATGTTTACAATTTTATTTGTTTCCCCCAAATCAATAGCTCATAAAATATAACCACAAATTTCGAGAAATGTTTTCTTACTGATTTTAATCATAATGAAGTTAATTTAAACATACATTTTGTAAATAGTGATTTTAGAAACAACATCAACATATACTTTTGTTTTATTAACAAACTACCTCTTTTACGCCACTAATCAAGATTATATTTTTCTTTTTATCAATTTCATGAGAAGTTCTCATCCCTTTTTAATCATAAATTTTCCCATTGTTTTCACAATTTTCTTTGCATAAATTAACAACTTGTGTATGAATTTAAACCCAATTCATTTAATCGAAACATGATGTATTACTATGCACCCAACAACACCACAACAACTCATCCTAAAAATTTCAACTTATCTACTTGACAATCTCTCCACTAGCATGCATTTCTTTTCATATTTCATATATATTAAAACTCTATTTATCATGCAACATAACAAATTTTGTAATTTAAGAACATATGCCACATTTTCATTTCACTCCTAAAGCAATTAAACATTCATACTACAATCTCTAGATAGCAAGGAAATCACCCACCTAAGTTTGATGAACAAGTGAAAGAAAGCTCCTAGAAGTTGCTCCTAGTTCTAACAAGATGTGCCACTCTCCTCCTAGCAAAGCAGCTGAAGCCTTCTAAGCCAAAGAAACCCGAGCCCTCAATTCTTGAAAAAAATCCGAGCTCCTCTCTTTCTCTTTTTCTTTTCTTCTCTTTTGTTTCTTTTGATTTTTGTGAAAAATACTTATACAATAGGAGGTATTTATAGGACTAAATGGGTGAATGAAGAGACACCCACTACCCAAAATAAATACCCACTATCCAAAATAATTACCCACTCACACAACCATTACCACAAACTCCTACCCCTCCTATTCTTGGCCGGCCAACCTTTTGGTGTGCACACACGTGCACGTGCACACACGTGCACGTGCACACACTTCTCATTCTTTAATTATTTGTTATTAGTCCATATGTGTGTGTTTGTTACATGACAAGTGTATAGGGTTATAAAGTGTACATTTAAAGTATAAAATAAAGTCATTGGCCTCTTTTTTTAATTAATTTATTTTCTAGTGGGCTTTAAAATAGACTTTAGGCCTATGAGATTTAATAAAATAAATAAATAAATAATACATTTGTAATAAATAAAATGAGAGTAAAAATGTAAATCACTTTGGAAAATTTTAGGGACTAAAATACATAACATTTTACGTGCAATGCACGTGCAAAATATAAAAATTATTTTGAGAGAATGAAAAACAGAAAAAATACAAAATACAAAGAACAATAATGTTACGGATATTTCACGTAACTGAAAATATACGTAATTGACACGTGTATTGAAAGCATGTGCATTGTACGTAAAAACACAATGATTAAAATAAATGTTTGAGTTGGCTAAAAGTAGGATTGAAATGAGTTTTGAGAAAATGGGAAACATATAAATAATCAAAATATAAGATACGTATGACATTTATATAAAAATACGTTACGAATATTACTCGTAACGGTACAAAATACACGTGCGTAACATGCGAGGGCAAAATTGTTATTACTCAATTTTGCGGGGTGTTACACTTGGTCTGCTGCCTGAATAGTAGATCAGTAAAGAACTGTCTGATTGGCCTAGTTTCTGTTATTATAATATGTCGTGTGAATATTTGTTGGAACCAACGTGAAGTCTACTTTCTGGAATCTCTGATGGTACCTGGTTCGCTTTCCTGTAGCAACGGAAAGTAGATTCTTGTACAACAACGTATTGTTGTCCATAATTGTAACTTCATGTCCTTAATTGTAAACATTTTTATTTCTTGCATTTAATTAATTAACTTGTATATCATGCATTACATAGCCCTTGATACTCCTTGATTATGTCCTGACACCCATTCTCATTGTGCATGTTCATGATAATTATTGTAAAAAGTATAACAAGTCGGGGTAATAAGGAAAAGAATATGATAGTGGAAAATATAGGAAAGTGTACTTGGAAGGAGGATCGTGTTTCTCGTAATAGCGACACTGTGTATGTTTACATGATATGATATGATTCCTGGTTAAATGATACGATACGATATGATATGATTACATGATATGATATGATTCCTGTTAGCGTCACTCGAAGACCCGAGTACATGACCCTATAGAATTCACCATTAGAGTCTAAACATTAACTTGATTGTATGCACCCGAACCTGTGGTATGGAACACAGGATTGCGTGCCTTAGTTAGGATTTATAAAAGATTGCTAGACCTGAGATTAACACTAACACATGCATGATTCATAATTCCAGTTACATGATTTCTGTTAAAAGATTTCATGATCCAGTTTACAAGTTTACAAGTTTACATGACTCCCGTTACAAGTTTGCATTATCCCTCTTTACCGACATGTTTCCTATTACATGATTCTTTGTTCCCGATTAGTTATGCTTTGAGACTTGTTCCAGTTGTTACCCACATTACACTTGATCATGTTATATAACAATTGCATCGCCGGTTCTTGTTTCCTTTCTCGTTCAGTCATTGTTGCTTTCTTGTTATATAAATTGTTTTCCCGTTATCATGTTCATTCCATATTTGAATTCCCAGTTCTTATTATTTTCCCTGTTATGCTTTGTTTCTAGTTCATACTTGCTTGTTACTACTTGCGGGCCATAGCTTGCTCTAACGGGTACTGTCCATATTTCTTTTGAGTTATGTTATATAGGTACAGACGATGGGTTCCTGAAAGAACTCGAACTGTTACTGCATTGCGTATTCTTTGGCTATTTGGTAAGTTATTGTATCCCAAATATTGGTTATTGTATAATATTCTTGTTCTGTGATTATTATTGTATTGTTGAGTTTATTGGTATTGTACAACTTATGAATGATATGAGTTGGCATACTTATATCATTCGCTGGGCCTCAGTTATGTGCCTGTGTTTCCGTATAACGGAAAGCGGGGCGTGACAACACCCATCATTCCTTTCATCACCTTACGATGACCTTCCCAAACTGATAGAACTCCATCTTGAGCTATGTACATGCAGCCCCGCGCTTCAAGAGTTCCCAAGGATACAGGAATTTGTTTCAATTGAAGAATATGCATAGCATTCTCTACTCTGAAACCCTTTCCATGTAGTGTCTCTAATTCGATCGTTCCCTCACACACTACTTCACAAATATCACAACCACCGTTCTCACACTACGATGATCTCTTGTGAACTTGTAAGTAGAAAACATCCACTCTCGGAGCATATATGAGAAGAACTCTCCGAATTAAGACACCACCTAAAATACACATCTATATAATTTGAAACAAGATTATTGTCTAAGCTATCACCTGATTCAGCAACACTGAATTTGGCGCCTCTCTGAGTCAACCACTTGTGACTCCTTCTTGTAATGCCTAACTCCTCTGCAGTGATGGCAACGAATCCTACCCTTACGTGCACTTTTCCTTCCATCCGAAGTACCATCCACCTCCAAGCAACTCACAAAAGTAGACGCCGTTTTCTGACTCTCCTTCCTAAGTGCATCCTCCTCCAACCCCTCAATCATACATGCTCCCGAAAACATCTCCTTGGTAGATTTCCTGTCTAGCATGGTTATCAAGTTGGAAGAATTTGGTAGTGAATATATCAAGTTGGAAGCTTTTAGATCATCTGCATTGATCGCCCTTGGTTCAGATAACTCCGTATTAAACTCTACTGTATGATCTAGAATAGCGGTACTTTCCTTCATTGAGTAACCCAACAACTTTCTATTATGGTACATCCGACATTGTAATGGCGATTCCGAATAGTCAGTTCTAAGTATTGCCCAAAGACGCCGCGCTTTGGTCCTCCATGAGGTTGCACTTGACTTAGCTTGTCAATGACATTCAGATTAAACCGAAGGCTCATGAACATATCTCCTCCCAATTCTCATGCTTCATGTCGAATGGTCTTCCTTTATCTCCTTCTAGGGTTAACTTCAACCCCTTTAGAACCAATGTATCATACATATTCACCTTCCAGAGATTAAAGTTAATTTTACTGTTAACTGCTTGATCTTCGTGATCTGATCTGCCATCTTCTCCAAGGAACTCAAACAAATCCATGAACCTGAAGCTATGATACAAACTGTTAGGAATAATGGTATTCTGATACAAATTGTTAGGGAATTTGATTCCCTCTTCTACTAGGATCTTGTTGAGTTAAGCGACACAATCAACACAAACCACCAAACAAATAGAAGATCACACCAAACACACCAAAGCACATAAATTTGTCCCGGTTGGGATTTTTGCCTTAATCCGTGGGAGAAGAAACCGAGATGTTATTCAACTAAAGAAATAAAAATATTACAATTCTCACCACGACCCTCTCTCAAGCCTCACCAGAAAATACTAGTTGTTTACACTTGGAGAACCTTTCAAACTCTCTTCAATAAAGTACTCTCTCTCTCTCTCTCTTCGCTCTCAATGGAGTCCAATTATGATAATATATAGAGATCTAGAGAAACCCTAGTTTTATATACTTGATACACTAACCACTTGATGATTATTGAAGAGATAACCCTGAATTGAGATATGTACGATCTAACTTGAAGACGAAGTTGGGCTTCAAACGAATCGGGAAGACCCGCACTCAAAAACCCATCAGCGCCGCGTTCGGTCGACTGCACCGCATTTGCGGTCGACTGTCCCCATTGTGGGAAAACCCTATACAGTGTCTGGTAGACCGCAACCGCTTCAGTTGCTCCTACTGCTGACTATAACATGTTTATCTTCAATATTCGCTTCGATCCATCTCATCGCTTCATCCTCTTCTTCATCGAACATGTGTATGCAAGATATATAAAACCAACAGAGATGTTCTCAAGATTGAGTCTTCCCTTGATGAACTCAAGGAATTAAACTTCTTAATCAAGAATCGTAGGCTAATCGTCCCGAGAGAGGTTTTAGAGGGAGGAGTGAACTGACTGATTTACATTGTTGAGAAAGCAATCACAGTGAAGGCACACTACTCCATTAAAGATCGTAAGAGGGTGCCTGAAGATTTTAGAGGTCTAGTTAATGATACCACTGCAGAGTTTGAAAAGTTGATTCGGATTCTTGAACGGAAAGGAGTTGGAGAAGATGACAAGATGGAGTAAATTGAGAAGGGCTTGATGAAGATGAACGAGTGCATATATTTGATCCAAACTTGTAATGTGATCAGGCACTGCAGAGCCAAATGTAGAAGAGCCTTACAAGTGCTACTATAAGTTTTCTGTTTGTTAAGGAATTTTTTCTCAAACTGACCCACTTTTTGAAAGTTTTACCCAACCGACCCACTTTTAAAAAAATCCCAAACTGACCCACTCACATTCTCAGATAGCGAGTGTAGTCAAAATTCACTCGTTATCGGAGAAAAGCGAGTGTTGGTTTTTTTTTCTTCCTTAGTCAAGACTCGCTGTCTCAAAAAGCGAGCTTGTTTTAACCAAACTCGCTTTTTGAGATAGCGAGTGTCAATTGAAGATTTCTTAAACCCCAGTCTCGTTGTTTTGAGTATTGAGCTCTCCCTCTATCTCTTTCTCTCAACTCCCCCTCTTCGATAACCCATAAACCTTAGCCCCCAAATTCGAGTGTTTGGGTCGATTAACCCATCGAAATTTGTTTCAATCTTCCACATCCCTCTCAAGCATCTCTCCTTACACTCTCAACCCTCTCTCCTCACACTCGCAAATCCCTAAACCCCAAAATTGAAGATAATCGTGAATTCGTGATTTGCAAAAATGAGTGCGGTGGAAGGCTTTACTGTAATGCCCCGAATTCCAAATAAGACTGAATTCGAGATTCCACGGGATCTTTACACTTTACTTCGTACAATTTTATAAGGAAATTAAAAATTTTCATCATACATCAGAGTTCTTTACATTCATTTACACAGCGGAAGAATAAAATGATATACAATAATGAAAATAATATACAACTTACACATCTTTAACAAGTAATAAATCAACAGCATCGAAATCAACTTTAATCCTTCTTGAATATATCCATTTCCTGCATAATAAGCTGTGGGCACGTCAGTTACTTACAACTGACGAAAATGTTATACTCGGCCATCCTTTCTATGCCGTACATATAACGATCTCAATACTTTAACAAATCACAAACTTGAATGAATAAAAAGTGTTAAATGTGACTACGCTAAACATGTAAGTGTATGCGATTCCTTAATGCCTAATGCACACATTTTATACTAAGATGACACTAATGCATACTTGTTTGGATTCTATGCATCCCATACTACATAGGTCCAAGGGCAAGCACCTACATACTCCACAATAAAGGGTTGGATCCCTCACCATGACAAACTACGCAGTAGTAAAATAAGGTTGAGATGTTCTACGAGTATGGATCCCAATCCCGGAGAACCGCCGCAGCAAGACCCCCGTCCGACTGTTATACAGACTTCTCGTCATGCGAACTTCCCGCAAGTGCCCCTCTAGCCCCGGTATACATATATACTTTGGAGAACGGCAAACTATCCACCCGACTATGCATAGTCCCATATTTCAAATAAAAGCTCGTCTCCCACGAGACAACCACAGTCCCGGAGTACACCGCCCGACTGGGTCTATAGTCCCGGTGAACCGCCGCAGCAAGACCCCCGCTCGACCATATAGAGAGCCCCACTTACGTTTGCCTAGGGTTTACCACATCTTCGCTTATGTGCCTAGTTCTTAAGTTCAAAACATGAATAAATTTTCATACTTAGAATTAGTTTTACCTCCTACCGGACTTAATCAATAAAATACGAGATAGCTCCATGGCCATATCTCAAAATATATCTCAACTCCTTTCATTTCAATAGTACCAGTACCCGAGGTCTTACTAACTCTAAATCACAACTTTTCATGTACAAGAATCCATGGGTACACATACCCTTCAATAAACATGTCTTGGACTTAAATATCCTTATCTGCAACTCATTCACAAATGATCAATATCTTGTCTTAACACTTATTCACAAGGTAATCATTTTCTTAGTCTTGACACTATTTATAATCCATTTATCCATTCATGATCTTTAGAAGCAAATAATTCTTTTCAAGAACACAATTTTATCACATGAAATCTTATTAACAATTTTAAGCTCATACAATGTCTCAATTCACTTCAAAATATTATTTAAACAAAATAGGAGTGTAATCTCTTCAAGAGAAAATTACTTCACAAAAATAATATTTTACTCTTCTTTACAAAAGAAGTGCTATTCTCAAATAATAGATGTTGAAGTCACATAATTCATTTTCCCATCTCAAATTTCTATTTTTATCACAATTATACTAGAAAAGTTCTACAACTCTTTTTTAATAAGCTCTATTCCATTTTGTAGAAATTTTAGTATTTTTCTCCAAATTTTATTCTCATTAAAATCCATTGAAAAAGTCAGAAAAATCAAAAAAAAAAAAAAATTGCAGCCAAGGGGTTTCGAACCCAGGACCACACGCCAGCTACAGTAATGCCCAAAGCCCAAACCCGCTAGCCAGTGAGTCCATATGGACTTGGCGTCCTAAGACTTCAACAAAATCCTTTTATATTCAAGTACAGGTTCCGGATTATAATTAAGTGAATCAAAAATAAATGTGACTATCAAGTTTCGAACCCAAGATCTCTTACAAAGAGTGCTCTGTTGTACACTGGCTAACTAGTAAATCCAAGTGTGATTTCTGTTTAGGAGTTGTATTAATATACTTTTGTTCATACTGTTCTGAAATTGGTTCTTTTTCACAAAACTCATTTATCCAATGATCCAATCCTTTAGGATATTGAAATAAACTTTCATCTTGACTGAGATGAATTTTAAAACAGAAATCAACTAATTTCAAATTCATTTAAAAACATATAATTCTATTTTTTAAATAATTCCTCTTCCCATTTTACACATAGACTTGTAACTTTCTCAAAACTTGAATTTAGGAATTGTATTCATTAAAACTAGTTTAGGTTCTCAATTACACTAATTAAAAATTTTGTATTAATACCAACATGCCTCTCAATCATGAGAATCTCACCAAAAAAAAAAAAAAAAAAACTCTTTCATGCAAAAATTTATGTTTTCAATATATCATGGCAATATGCATAAGTTAACACATTTCATGGCAACAATTCAATTTGTTTTTCTTTCTTTCTTCTTTCTAATCATCATGGCACTAAGGCATATATTGAATATAGCATTTTCCAACCAATTTTCATACAAATCATATATTCGATATGTACAAAATTATAAGCATACTAACATGATTCGTAGTATTAATTTTTTTGTCAAAATTCTTCTTTCTAATTAACATGGTGGCAACTATTTACTTTAATCACAACAAGATTTCTTTCAATCATGGCATACTACATTAGCATAGATAATGTCTACATATTTCACATCAAATTCAATTTATACTACTCATTTATAATTTTTAGCATGCATTCTCTACATTTAGAAAGTAAGAAATCACCCACCTCTTATGAAGAATGAAAATCAAGAATGAAGAGACACTTCTAGCTCCTAGCTCCAACCTCCAACTAGCACCTCCTTGTCATTCTCCTCCTAGCAAGCCTCCAAAACACAAGAAATACTCTCTTTCTTTCTTTTTTCTCTCTTTATTTTTTGTTTAGTTTAGGTGTGACAAGAGAAGAAAAGTGAGGGTCTATTTAGGTCAAAGTGAGGGTTTAAAGTGCAAAATTATCCACCTAATAAATTACTCCACTTAATTTCCAACTCTTCATAATCCTAACTCCTATAACTCCCAACTCTTCATGTTTCCACCTCTTCAAAACTCAAACCCCCAACTCTTCACCTTCTAAACTCCCACCTCTTCATCTAACACGTGCACGTGTTGTACACTAGTACACACACATACACAAAATTTAATACAATTCCTAAAGTTCTAAAATGTGTATTAAAAGTTGTTACATGTAATGTGTGAGTCCATACAAAACTAAAAATAGGATTTAATTGATGTGCTTGTCTTATGGGCTTTCTTTTTAATCAATTTAATTAGTTAGTCTAGTGGGCTTGCCTTTTAATTAATTAATTAATCTAGTGGGCTAGAATCTATCTTTAGGCCTATGGGTCTAATGAAAGGTTAAATAAAAAGACTCATGCATGCTAAAATGTAAATGAGAGTCAGAAAAATAAAGATGGAACAATTTAACACGTGCAATGCACTTGCACACACTTTTTTCAATTAAATATTTTTATTTAAATTAAAACACATATATATAGTATATAAGATGCATATTAGTTTAATTTAAAAATTATAATTTTTCATGTACAAATAAAATAAATACACACACTTCAACATTTTATTTTGAAAATGAATACGCTCACATACGCGCACCAAAACACGTGCGTCGCATGTAAAATATCAGAAATGTGAAATCAACTTTATCAATGGAAAATTATTAAAATATAATCGAAAATAACATAAGAAAATATATTTACTAATTTTATATATATTTTACGACGAAATCACTACGTAGATAGAAAACACGTGTATTACATGCACAAAACTATTTAAATCAAAATAGGGGAAAATGAGTTTCCGTTTTATAAAAATGGATTTGAATACATAAAATAAATAATTTAAACACATAGGAAATATTACACGTAGCGGTGGGAACACATAATCGATACGTGCATCGAAAACACGTAAAAAGCACGTAAAAATTCTAAGATTGAAATATTATATTTCAGTTGACTCAAATAGGATAAAATCAATACGGAAAATGCATGAAAACACGTTACAAGTATTACCAGTAACGGTACAAAATACACGTGCATAACCAATTTTGTGGGGTGTTACATTTACATTCCCATCATCTGCACTATCTGCATCCTAAAGCACCAAACTTTAACGGTATTTTTCTATACATTTGCATTTTTAATTACAGGTTAATTTTGAGAAATGTTGGGAAATTGTTAGCGAAATCGTCAGAAATTAGTAATGATTTTGAATAGAAATGTTAAGAAATCATATGTTATGTTGAGAAAATTTTGAGAATTTTCGAAGAGAAAGTTTGAAAATATATGTAGGTATATAGTGTAGAAATGTTTGAGAAATTTTGAATAGAAATTTCGATAATATTTGTAGGTATGTAATGTAGAAATTTTTGAGAAATGTTGAGAAATTGTGAGAAATTATGTATAGTTTGTATAGTTATATAGTTTGTATTTAGTTTGTATATAGTTATATAGTTTTGTTTAGTTTGTATAGTTTGTTTGTATATTGTTTGTATAGTTTGAATATAATTTTAAAAATCTCACAATCAACATACACAATTCCTTATAACATGAGTATATCTAGCTATATTTGTAGGTTGTATTTGTTTTAAATTGTTGATAACGATTTGTTTTAGTTCTAATGTACTATTAGTTATTATATATGGCACGCACGCGGGGTAATGTGGAGGATGGAATGAGTAGTTGACCCCCAAAAACTCGAGGCGACGGACCACGTACTTGTTATGGCCCACCTCCAGGTGATAGACGTGGTGGTGGTGAAACTGAGCATACAAATGTAAGTGATTTTTTTTGTATTCGATCATTTTGATTATCATTCAATAAAATGCCACATCGGCGTATTGATTTTTTTTTTTTTTTTGTAGGTCTCAACTATTCCTACCGCTTCACCAAATAAGGCGGGCCCTTCTTCATCAGCTTATGTTCCAATTGGAGGTCCAGGTCCTCTCGACCCTAGACTGCTGACTTTGCAATCGCAACACCGCTCAAAAGCCGTGGGAAGGCGAATCGAAGGAATGTACATTTAGGGGGCACAGTACAATGCCTATGCACCCACGGATTCACGAGCTTTTACGGGACTACGGCTTATACGGTATTGGACTGATGGGCTCAATTAAGGCAGATCGGCCTCTTCTAACGACACTTCTTGAGAGATGGTGGCCTGAAACCGATATTTTCTACTTGCCAGTCGGGGAGATGACCGTAACACTATAAGACATCTCGGTACTCGCAGGTCTTACAATCGATGGGCAGGCAGTAACCGGGACGATGGACTTCGATTCGGAGTATCTTGTGCAACAATACCTCGATGTAGAAGTCAAAACGGGGGCAATAATGTAACGCCCCGGATCCCCGTTACAGGACAACCGTGACATCACCAGAATCTTTTCCTTCAAATGCATCTCAACACAATAAATAACACGGAAATTTAAAAACTTTTATTGCTAAACAAAATCATTACATCAATAATTATAACCTTTATTATGTTCTTGAACAAGGAATACAAATTACATAAACTTATTACAACTGGTTAAAAAAATATTCCAACTCCTCTTGCAAAGCTATCGGCTATCTTCCAGAAGGATGATCGGCTGGTCACTGCCAAAAATTTCGCTGAATGGTCTATCTGCCTCCCTAGGACTTGCCCCTCGGCTTGAGCCTTCTGCTGCGCGACTCTGATATTTCTGCATCCGCTCGAATGGTAGGCATGTACACTGTCACCCTACTTGAATGCCCTACTGGGTTGGATCTCTTGCCCTCTCGACCCGGTATCCAGTACCTAATTAAGTTGGCACATCAGTAATTTTACTGATGCAATGCTGATAAGAAAATAGCGATCTCCAACTAGTACACCCACAATCCTTCTTGAATGGAAAAGAAACGTGCATCTTGTCTTCCTAGTGTTCGTGTATGCCATGCCCTAAGGTCTAATGCACAAAATAGAGTATAGAACAGATGCACTTAATCTAATGTCAGTAAGACTCTGGACACACATGCATCCCATACTACATGTGCCTCAGATCAAGCCGTTTCTCCAGTTTCAGGAATTCGAACCCTCACCATGCAATGTATTCTACTATTGTACACTTACTGTTCCTGATAGTACAACATGATTGAGGAGGTATATAAAAAGAAATAATTCGGGGAACTATCCCATTGTCACCAATAACTGTTACATCGAACCATCCTCAAAAGCCGTGACGAACTTACAGATATGCAGCAGCATATCCATTGCACAGAAGTTCTATTATGATCCGTTCGTGTCCACAAACATAGAAATGACGGCCTTGAAGGTCTAAAACCCCCTATTCGCCAGGAAATCGACATCCCGTTCTTACCATGGTACTTCAGGAATTAACAGTGTCAGATACGCACAGTAGCATGTATCCCTAATGACAGAAAAAGGCAACCCCATGGTTATCACCACCTACTGCCAACTCTCAGAACGAGTTGGATTATAGGGAATCACCCCTAATACCAATTCGGTCTTCTAGTGAAACAATAAAGGAAACCTAACTAATGCAGTTTACAGAAAACATGTTGTTACCCAATTCACACTCGGTGTCGATCAAACAATGTCGAGCCTGACTGGTCTGTCAAAATAACAATCATCATGGAAATTACATCCACTGATTCCCAACACCTTCACGGGTCATCGACCAATAACCCCAGCTTGTGGCCCTCAGCGAGCACTCCAACGGTGCCCAAAGGGATATAATATAATTCAAAGAAGGTAAGCACACACATAACCATCAATTCTTGACCATTGACAGACTCAGGCATCGAGACATCAAACACAAATCGAACAGAGCTATCTCCCAACTCACTCATGTCCACCATGAGTACTAAACATAGGAACTTGTCTAAGTTCTAGCTGAAATGCTAAAAATATCTTTTGAAACTTAATAGCTCATGATCACCACACTGCGGTATGCAGGGGATTCCTCATTAATCATCCAATAAAAGTAGTTCAAGAAATAACAGTAGCTATGCCCCAAGCTACACTCATCGGAATCCAATAAAATCAGGTTTTCTAGAAGGGTAGGAGACTCTATCGCAATCCCCTAGTTGACATCTCCCTCAAATTCTTTAAAGAACTCAAGTCCCCGAGTTAACTTAAGCTTGAAGTCAATCTAAATAACAGGTTGCTAACTTGCAACGACCATAACTTCCAACACACAGCTCAAATTTGCTTGATACCACCCATTCTGGAAAGCTAAGTCCCTGGTCTACAACTCTCCAGTTAACAATTTCCTCAAATTCAATCATCTTGACACTCTAAACACCTCATACACTCTCAGCGGTATGTTCCTTCCTGCACTTGTTGTACCTTTCCAACATCATAAAAATTTTCCCACTCATTGAAATTACTCAATTCCGGATTCTATGAAAAGGAGGGAGGAGTGTCTACTACAACTTTCTAGTTGAACACATTCTCAGATTCAATCATTAAAGTCCTTGAAAACACCAAATTCCATCAGGTGCGCAAACAGGAGAAAAGTTGATTCTTCAGTAAACAGGGCTTCGACTAGACTGGATCTGCCATAGTCTTTGGAAAATCATAACTTTTAACCTACAAACTAGAATTATAAAATTCCAGATGGGTTAGAAAGCTATGACTCCCTACTACAAATCTCTAGTTGGTCAATTTCCCAAATTCTTAACAAATAATTCCACAATTCAATATTTTTATAGACTAGTCAATCTGAACTTGACTGATCCTTGTCCACTTTGAAATTCAATAACAAATCAATCTTAAGTCCAATGCTCATGAAATTTAAGATTCTTAAACCACACATATACCACTCCATTGTGTCCAAAATTGGTATTCAGATTCATCTCACACAATGAGTTATGACCCTTTAAATATAGCATAAATTTCAGCCTCCTCTTTAATAGGGTCTTTACTACTCCATTACTATTTATTTTTGAAACCTCATTAAATGACCTCTAAAAATTCTAAAATTTGAGAATCACCAAATAGTCTCATACCAAAAGCTACTCAAAAAAATTTATAGTAATATCATATACACACAGGTATTTATGGCCTTTGAACTTCAGTCCCAAACACAGACAGCTTCAGCTCTGTCTTCTCAGACCAGTCACATTCTACAATTTCTTTGAAGTACCAAACGACCTCGGTAAAATATGAAACTTAAGACTATAGTTGTAGACACATACAAGAGTGTTCACAAAAATGTTTAGCTCAAAATATCCAATCCACACTGAGTTACGAAATCGAAAAGACACAGCAATTTCCACACAGCCAGCAACATTTTCAGCTGCTTACTGTCCGAGATTGGGTCCAATGTTTGGGCTATCAAATTGCTTCCAAATATTTTGAAAACATTCATGGATGCTATAAATACATAGAATAACAATAAACCAAAATTTGAGTCCAAAATTCTGAACTGTTTGAGAGCAAGAAATTCTCAAACTCACCTCACAAGTATACTTCTTTACAAAAAGCTCATAAAAAGAGTTGTTCTTATCATACAACTATCTTTTTCTAGAACTTCCCATACTCATACATGGTAACAAGACTTCATAGCTACTACTACATATCCATTTCACACCCAAAAATAAATACTAAGTTTTAGAGTTTAAGAGATCACCCACTTGTTGCAAAAAGACTCTTGTAGCTTTAGCTAGCTCCTTCTCCTTCTTCTCTCAATCTCTTCTTCATCTCCAAAGCTCCAGGAACCCATAAAAATCAAAAACCCTTTTTCTTTTCATTCTTGAGAATTGGGAGAGGAGGAAGAAGATGAAGTAGAAGGGGGAGATGGGTTTAGAGGATGAGATGAGAGTGGAGATGGGGGTGGAGGGTGGATTTCGGCAGTATGAAGGAGGGGAAGAGTAGGTCGGTGGAAATGGGGGGAAAAAGGGAGAGAATATGAGGGTGAGGGGTTTTAATAAGCATTTAGGAAAAATCCTAGCCTTAGGACTTATTTGATCATCATGATCAAGGGAAAAAGAACTCTAGATTAATTCATTTGTACACAAATATCTTCTAAAATACATACACTTCCATATGTATAAATATATATATAAGTATACAAAATATATACATACAGATACATATACATGCTTACAAATAAAATATTTATTTGTAGAATATAAGAATGTATTTTATAAAATACTATTTATCCCAAAGATTGTCTCGTTAGAACAATCGGAATAATACACACAATTTAATTGAGAAGATACCCCGAATATATACTGTCGGGTTCAGAATAAATAATATATCTGAAATCTCTCAATTAAAATCAATTATTATTACAAAAATATATAATTGCGTGCAATTCTCAACTGTGCACGGATTACAATGCAAAATAGCCATATGCTATTTTGCGGGGTATTACAAAATAATGGAAAGTTAATTCGTTTGAAGTGGTTGAAGGATACATTTAAGGATAGATTGAATGAGGATTTGACTAAGTTTGATGTTGAGTGCTACTGTAGGGCTTATATCATGACACTTTTTGGAGGCGTTATGTTTCCGAACTCGACTGATCATTCATTGTCGTTGATGTACTTGCCTTTGATAGCCGATCTGCGAACAGTCAGAGTGTACAGTTAGAGTAGTGCATCGTTGGCCTCACTATACAGGAGATTGTGCAACTGCTCTCTCGGTTCGGTGCAGATGAATGGACCAATGATTTTGCTTCAGGTGTGGAGCTGAGAACGTATTCATGTTGGTCGACCAGCTGTTAGTAGGCAATCACCAAATTGGTTGCATGCCCCCAAGGACCAATACATGTTACCTTCATAAGGTGTGTACTGGCCTGGGATTCTCACATGGAAGGCGAACCCAAACAGATGCCCGACGGACTATCGAGATGAATTGGATAGATTGACAGATGAGTGCGTCAAGTGGGAGCCCTACACGGAGGAGCGTTTGGGTCGACTACCACCTATTTGCACGTCGAGGCATGAGTTGTGGCTAAAAAGGGCACCTCTAATCAACTTTGGTACAGTCGAGTTGTACATCGCAGATAGAGTGCTCCGGCAATTTGGAGTCCTTCAAGGTATTCCGGATGTTGAACCATATAGTGCTGAGATACATGCTGTTACTGGGATGGGTCGACAACTGGTTCACGATTGGGTCGCATGTTTGCTTACATATTTCGACAGATGGAATATGAACCAGTTTGATGAAATCATTGGAAACTTTCCTCCGTTCGATGCATCGTTGCATGGAAATTATATGGCTTGGTATGAGAGAATGACTAGAAGTTATATCTCTCCCATAGTGCAGACTCTAGCGGGTGTGGAAGTCCTGATTCGCTAACGAGACGCTGAACCGGCAGATGAACGTTCAATGCAATTGCCTATGTTCCAACCGAAGGCATCAACTATTTGTAAACTCGTAAGTTTTGTTGTGTTATTTTATTATTTTGTAAAATTTATGTTTACATATACATATGCACTTCACCTAATACTGCAACTTTTTTTGTTGTGTAGATGGCCTAGATTTGGATTCAGGCAAAAGAATGCGCTGCTGTGTTGAGGAGTAATGTTGCCGAATTGATGAAGGACTTCACACATAAGGTGATTACGTCATGTAGTGCACAAGCTGATGTTGTGGGCGAAGGAGCTACATTAGATCATACTAGCGACTCCTGCAAATCGAATAGTCAGCGTGGTGGTCGTCGTAAGAAAGTGACGTTTAGACCCCCCATATCGTTAGAGAATATTAGAGAGCGACCACGAAGAAGAACCTGAAGATGACGGGGTACAAGAAAATGTTGAAGGGAGACAAGCACATGAAGATGATCAAATTCCCTTATCCGGTGTCACTCAAGCTACTCCGGGTCGTAAAAAAAGGCAAAGGAGACCCCCCCCCCCCCCCCCCCCCCAAGTTTTTTACAACTGATCCATGAATGTATCCCTTGAATTGAAGTCTTTGAAATTTTTGAATGTATTCATGAAGGTGAAGGAACTGTATGTATTCAAATGATGTGTATTGTGAAGGAATCGTATGTGTTTGGTTAAGGAACTAATTGATATTTGAATGTATAAAGCCATGATGTTAAGTTAGGGATGTGTGTGTGTGCTTGTTTATTGTGTTCATGTTTATTTATGGTTTGTTGGAAATTGATTGCATGGTTTAAGTTGTATTTGAATTGGTGATGGAATAGAAGTTGAGTGTATGGAGTTGGGGTAATGAATATGTTATATTTATATGAATGTAAAGGTTAGACTGCAACTGCAGTTTTGACTTGGAAATATTTGGCCTAAACTCGCTTCGCTTTCTGAGAAAGCGAGTTTGGTTCAAATTTCATCAGTTTCTGAGAAAGCCAGTTTGAAGGCTAGATATTTGCTATGAGCATCAGACTCAAGAATCGCTATCTCAGATAGCGAGTTTGGGTCAAAGTGCCTCGCCGTCTGAAATAGTGAGTTTAGGCCAAATTCCATCGCTTTCTGAGAAAGCGACTGTGTGGATAGTGAGATATCTAGAAACCAGCTAGTCTGAGATAGCGAGTCTTGAGTCTGATGCTCTTAGCAATATCCAGCCTTCAAACTCGCTATCTCAGGTAGCGAGGCACTGTGACCCAAACTCGCTATCTGAGATAGCAAGTCTTGAGTCTGATACTCTTAGCAATATCCAGCCTCCAAACTCGCTTTCCAATAAAGCGAGAAGTTTGAACCAAACTCGCTTTCTTAGAAAGCGAGTTTAGGCCAAATATTTCCAAGTCAAAAATGTAGTTGCAGTCTGACCTTTACATTCATATAAACTCCAACATTCATGAATCCAAATTCATTCACAATCTCTCAACTTCCAATCATTTTGAAACAAATGAAAATTATCATGGTTCAAAATGAAACACATGCAAACTACTAGAAAGTCCACATCACATAATAAAACAAATACAAACTAGTATAAAGTCCACAAAACAAAGACAAACACATACAAACACATCGGAATTTTACATGGTTGAACTGTTTTGAGATCCTCTAGTACTACATCGCTGCATATTGTGTCCATACAACCCACATTTCGAACATTTCATTTCCATACCCGTGCTAGACCTATCCTTACATCCATGTTGTTGCGAATTCTCGTAGTTCTCGGCCAACCTTTTCTTGAACGTCGTAGGCTTGCATCAGCTATAAGTCGTGGTTCATCAATAATAGGCCAATATACTGGATCTAGAGTAGAATGAAAGAGGGGAGCCCATGTTTTTGTTAAGGCAGTAATTGAGTAAAATGTATCAACATAAGGCTTGTAATCAATTGCACGATATGCATAAGCTGCCAACACATGGGAACATGGAATATGATATAGCTAAAATTTCATACATGTGCAAGTTTTAGTACTCTAGTTAACATTGTGCAAGTTCCCACCCTTTCGATCTCCACCTACTGTAACACCCTATATTTTTCTAAATAATTTTTTTGAGATTAATAAATAAATTAAAGTGAATTATTGTGATTTAATAAACATTTTCCTGAAATTATCTTTTTGCAACAAATATTTTCTTGGGAAGTTCAAAGTCAGAAATTATTTTGGGGAAACCTAATATTTATTAGTAGGTATTATTTATGAATTTTATAGATTTTTCTGATATTTATTTGGCATATTTGCAAATATTACAAAAAAGGAGCTTTTGTGCAAAATAACCACTTGGAGTGAAAACTCCAGAATTTTGTTTTTCTGGGCTGAGCATGATGGCTAGCCAACTTAGAGGTAAATAGTTTACTTTTTACTCTAATAGATTTGGTTTATTTCGCAAATTTGTTAAAGAATGACCTTTTTTGCAAAATTGCCACTTAGAGGCCAAAATTACAAAATTTATTTTTCTGAGTTTGAAACCAGTGTCAAATATATTTGGGTGGTTATTGTTGATTTTAAATCTCAATTGAACTGGTTAATCTAATTTTCTAGTATAAGGATTTATACATGTAAAGATATATTCTAAAGGAATATGTTGCAAAATCTTCTCAAAACTCTAATTACCCAGATTTCGACCTGTTATAAGAGCAGGCAGCCATCTCTTTGCTGCACTATAAAGGGTTCTCCTTATTATTAATTTCATGGAGTTTCGAAGCGAGGATCTTGATTTTTTGCGAAATGAGGAGCTTTTTCGGTTGATTCTTTAATAAGGTGAGTAACATATGTTTGCTTTCTTACTGTTCTATGCATGTTGTATGTGATTATTTGTCTATTAGAATGTATTATAGATGATGGTATAATGAATTATTGATGGATGAATAAAAAATCGAACTTTTCATGAAAACTATGAATTGATTATGAAATCTCTATATAGATGACTTGAAATTGTTAAGAACCTAATAGAAATCATGGGTATGTTGCTTTCTTTCATTTTCTTACTGATTTGATTGAGTATAATGAGTTGTATGGTGTATAAGGCATATATATGAATAAAGATGAATGCTTTACTGTTGGTTTCATATATATATGATATGTTGAGAGTTTTGTATGAGTAAAACTTGATGAATAAATATTGTAGATGTCTATAATCATGGACAAACTAATGTAACTAGTTGTAGTTGTGTTTAATCAAGTTGCAAGAATGATTATTGAATAAAAAAGAACATGTTTTGAATGATTTGAACCTGAGTATATTTTTGGATCTGATTGTGCTCAGCCGAAATTGGGGTTTTGTGTTTTTTTGTGAAGTTTTCGATTGAATCTTGATTTGTATTGATATTGAGATTGAAATAAACTTTATACTACTCAAACACAATGAATTTTGATGGTTTACTGATGCATAAACACACACAAACACGTACATATAGAGTTTTTACTGATTTGAAGAATTTTAATGAAAAATTACTCTTTTATGAACTTGATGAGAATTTGATTTGTTTTCTAAACTCCAGTAGTTAAACAAGTTGTAGTTGATCATCTCAGGATTTTTGATTTACAAATTTATGCTTTTAAAGATTTTAATCGAAGTATCAGTGAAAAGTGCACAAGTTTTGAAACTGACTGTGTAGCAGCTGACAGTCAACCGCCCTACTTTTGAACTAGGAAGTGCAGTCGACCGTCACTTGGGAATCTTTGGATTTTTTGCTTGTGCGGTCGACCGTCGTTATTCTGAACTGTTTTGACAGTCGACCGACACCTGTTGTCTGCGTTGTTTTGTTGAGTTTTTTGTTGATTTCTTGAACGATTGATTCTTCGAAGTTATGGATTATTGATCTACTATTTTAGATGAAGTTCTTAATACAGATTACTGTATTTTACAGAGAGTTATAATTTGATTTTAATAGAATTTAATTTGTGTTTCTACGACTCTAAAAAGGTGAAATATATATGGATTTCCAAGGAATTGTTGTTTTGGTGATTTTTCTATGATTTCAAAATGTGAAACTCAGTTGTTTAAAGGAATTTAATTTCATATTTAATTTCTAGAAATTTATGAGTATTTGGATAAATTTGGATTTGTTAATTAAAGGAGTTAATATAAACGATTTGATGATGGAATTAAGAGTTTTAATGAAAGGTTTTATGTTGTATTCGATTTGTGAGTCTCTAGAAGTTGAGTGGGATTCCTGTAAACCGGCAGACGAGATTTTGTGGATTTTGACCAGTTGGGTCTTGGGATTGTTTTGTTGGAATTAAGTCTGGCATGATACACTAACCCTAGAGAGGGAAAATTTGTGTTTTATTAATAATAATCAACCTAAGGACATGCACTAGTGGAGATGTAATAGAACTTGGGAAACGTAAGTATATGCTCTAAGCGTTAGTCCAATGGATGCATTCTAGGACTGTGTGTTGTTTTGTCCCGAGAGGACAGTTGGTATGTTCGCATGTCGAGGGTGGACAGACCTATTCACAGAACATACGGTGCATTCGCGTGTCGAGAGTTGGCAGGCCTATTCACGGGATGTACTGTGTATCTGCACGTCGAGGTTCGGCAGGCCTATTCGGGGGGTACACGGCAGGGAGGTGATTCTCCGATTTTTGAGCTATGCTTACATGATGCTTGCACGTCGAGGATTGTCAGGCCTATTTGCGAAGTAATCTAGATCTTGTTTCTATCACCGTAATAGGATTAGTTGCATAACGAGGGATTAAACCATATAAAGTGGAGAACGATAAGGGCTTGCACCGGACCTATGTAGTATGGAATGTATAGAATCCGACAAGTATGCATTAGAGGGTCATCATACTGCATTTGTGTTCTCTTGACTTGTGTTATGCATAATGTTTTCTGTTATCCTACACTTGACACTTAGTTTAGTTTCACTTGATGTTTTCATGTTTTATTTATCGTTATTTCATTATCCATGTGTTACTACTGTGGGAATGTGTTTGTCACACCCCGCTTCCCGAAAATACGGAATACGAGTACTTGACATTGACCCAGCGAATGACTATCGTCATCCATAAGCTGTTTATCCGATCAACTCAACAATATAATCAATACAGACAATTGCGCAGGCAATAATAATAATCTCATGAACAATAGTACTTGGAATGAAGCAATAAAAATATCCAAATACAATAATAATAATCTAACGTATAGAAACAATAATAAAATTCGGGACATAAGCCCAAAACAATAATAATCCAGTCCCAAAATAATAACAAGTCTCAATACATTAAGTTTATTAAAGCAATAAACAATTAGAAAGCAGTAGTCATCAGAATGTTTGTTCTCCAATTCCAGTAGGCAATTTTCCTTCATTACCTATATACACTTCATCTAAAAAGAGGAGAAAAATTATCCTTAGAGCAAGTCATGGACAGCAAGTAGAGAAAGCAGAGAACAATGGAATAACGGTATAACAATGAATCAATGGATCAATAGAAATCAATAACATGACACGATAGTAATAATCAATAACATGGTAATCAATGCAACAGTATAACAAAGATTTAATATTCGGTAACGGTAATCAAAGGTTGATATAAATAACACTTAGATAATATTGGATTCAAATAGGAACAATGATGAACAATATGCAATGTCGGTGATGTGTCAATCCTTATGCTATTAATCATTTTAATCCTAACTTGTAACACCCCGAATTCCAAAACAGACTGAATTCGAAGTTCCATAGGATCTTTTCACTTCTCTTCGTACAATTTTACAAGTAAATAAAAACTTGAGTTATATTTATATTTACATTTATATGGTGGAAGCAATTTACAATAATTACATGAATAAAAATATACAACATTTGAATCAATCTTTAAGCAGCATGTATACTTTAGTCTTGTCCATCTCCTTATCCTATAAAGAAAACTATGGGCGCGTCAGTTGCTTACAACCGACGAAATATTATACACGGCCATCCTCACTATGCCGAACAGTATAACGATTTTTCATACTTAAACAAACCACAAACTTAATCACAGACAAAGCTACAGAAGGACTATCCTATTGATGTCGTGTTGTGTTGTGCTCTTAGTCCTTAATGCAATTGTTTATATTGTATGACACTAATGCGCACTTGTTCAGAGTCTATGCAGCCCATACTACATAGGTCCGAGGGCAAGCCCTTAACCGTTCTTCATCTTGTAGGGTTCGATCCCTCCCCATGCATTAGAGGGTCCCCATGTTTACAAAATTTCTTAGTGTGTTGTATACATACAAGGGAGGGGTATTTATACTAGTTTTAGGGTGAAATGGAGGGCTAGGATTGCATTAGATGGTTGTAGATAAATGGCTAGGATACATTGGGAAGTTGTAGCAACCACCCATGAGTAAGTAACCACCCATCCACTAAGCCACTTCTCCACTCTCTTCTATGCAAATCCAGCCAAGTAGAAGGGTGTGCAATGCACACTCTCGTGCATGCACGTGCCAAATGTAGCACCCCTAACTACTAGTTGTGCATGGTCATTTAATTAATTGTCTAAAATAGTGATCTACACTACAAGTCATGTTATTTATAATAGAAAATAACTAGTGGGCTTTTAATTAGTGGGCTCAAATTTCAAAGGGCTAATTAAAATAAATCAAATAATTAGGATGAGCCTTAAAAGTTAAAATAAACAATTAGGCTTTCAAAAATAAAAGAGAGATGGGAAAATGTTTATTCATGCTACAAAATAAATAATTCTTATAGAAAATGCACCTGAATTAATACTTGCAATACACGTAAAATTCACAAACCTTCATTTAATTTAAAAATAAAGAATTAGGGTATTACAACACTCCCTCCTTAGAATAGTTCCGTCCCCGGAACTACATATACAGAGTGAGAAGAAAAGAAATACAACAAGAAGAAAAAGGAGGAAAGAGAAAAGAAAAGAAAATACAACTCAAACAAAGAGCTTAGGATGGCCCTTCATCATCCTCTCCTCGGATTCCCAAGTAGCATCTTCAACCAACTGGTTTCTCCAGACTACTTTGACCATCGGTGTCGTCTTATTCCTCAAGACTTTCTCCCGACGATCCACAATCTCAACCAGGAGCTCAATTAACTCAGATCCAACTGCAGACCCTCTGGCACTTTGGGCAAATGATGACTTGGATCTGGAATGTATCATCTCAGCATAGACAAATGAAAGACATTGTGCACCTGAGACAACTCTTCCGGCAACTCCAACTGGTAAGCAGTTTTCCCAATCCACTTCAATATCTTGTACGAGCCTATGAATCTTAGGGCTAACTTCCCACCTTTGCCAAATCGGATCACACCTTTACTAGGTGACACCTTCAGAAAGACAAAGTCACCAACCTCGAACTCAAGGTCCCTCCTCCGGTTGTCTGCATAGCTCTTCTGCCTACTCTAAGCATCCACCAACCTCTTCCTGATCAGAACAATCTTTTCAGAGGTCTGCTGCAACATCTCAGGCTCAAACATTTGCCGTTCCCCAACTTCGAACCAACAAACAGGCGTTCTACACTTCCTGCCATACAGAGCTTCGTACGGCGCCATCCCGATACTAGTCTGAAAACTATTGTTGTAAGCAAACTCTACCAGAGCTAGATGCCTTTCCCAATTGCCTCCAAAGTCTAGAACACAACACTGAAGCATATCCTCAAGAATGCGGTTGACTCTCTCGATCTGCCCATCGGTCTGAGGATGAAAAGCAGTGCTTAAATCCGTCTTGGTACCCAAAGCTGTCTGAAGACTCCTCCAGAAATGCAAAGTAAACTGTGCATCTCGATCAGACATAATGGTTAACGGAACACCATGAAGCCTGACGATCTCACCAACGTACAGCTCAGCCAACTTGTCCATAGACAAAGTGAGTTTCATTGCCAAGAAGTGAGCGGATTTGGTTAGTCGATCAACTACGACCCAAATCACATCATTGCCCTTGGAACTCTTGGGCAAACCCGTGATGAAATCCATACTGATGTTATCCCACTTCCATTCCCGAATAGGTAACGGTTGCAATAGACCTTCGGGTTTCTGATTCTTGGCTTTGACCTGCTGACAGATCTCACACCTCACCACAAACTCGGTCACATCCCGCTTCAGACTTGACCACCAGAAATATTGCTTAATATCCTTATACATCTTGGTACTCCCCGGATATACAAACAAAAGAGTAGCATGTGCCTCCTGAAGAATATTCTCCCGTAATTCTGCTTGATCTGGAATACACAGCCTCTCCCCAAGCCACAACACTTCATCCCTGATCTGAAACTCCGACAACTTGCCAGCACTGACCTGCTCCTTCATCTTCTGAATCTCTGCATCTTCCTTCTATCTTGTGATAATCCTTTCATTCAGCATTGGTTGGAGCCTTAAATGAGCTAAAGATGATCCCAAGCCTTGCAGGACAACTTCAATACCAGTCCGATCCAACTCCTCAGCAAGATGCCTCTGAGTTGTAATCAAACTAGCCAGACTGCTTTTGCGGCTAAGTGCATCAGCAACAACATTAGCCTTCCCAGGATAGTACTTAATCTCCGGACGAATGTCCTCAAGTACTTCCAGCCATCTCCGTTGCCTCAGATTCAGATTCTTCTGCTGATAGATGTACTTCAAGCTTTTGTGGTCAGTGTACATGTTCAGCTTCTCACCATACACGTAATGTCTCCATTGCTTCAAGGCGAAGATAATTGCAGCCAACTCCAGATTATGAGTCGGATAATTTTTCTCATGCGGTCTTAGTTTCCTAGACCCACAAACAATCACTTTTCCTTCTTGCATTAAGACACAACTGAGCCCATGATGTGAAGCATCGCTGTAGACATCATACTCAATACCTGCTCTAGGCAAAGCTAAAATGGAAGCAGTAGTCAGCCTCTCTTTCAACTCCTGAAAGCTTGCCTCACACTGTTCAGTCCACTTGAAGTTCACATTCTACTTGGTCAAACCAGTGAGCGGTACGGCTATCTAAGCATAGTCCTGAATGAACCTCCTGTAGTATCCAGTTAACCCAAGAAAACTACTGATCTCCTTCACTGTAGTAGGCCTTGCCCAATCCTTCACTGCTTCTATCTTCTGTGGATCAGTTGTCACTCTCTCCTTAGAAAGGATGTGACCTAGGAATGCCACCTCAGATTTCCAGAAATCGCACTTGGATAACTTGGCATACAACCCATGCTCCTGAAGCTTCCTCAAAACTACTGCCAGATGCTCTGTGTGCTCCTCCTCCGACTTGGAGTACACAAGAATATCGTTGATAAACACCACGACGAAAGAATCAATAAACGGCCTTAAAACTCTGCTCATCATATCCATAAAAATTGCAGGTGCATTCGTCACTCCAAATGGCATAACTAAGAATTCGTAATGCCCATGTCGAGTTCTGAACGCAGTCTTATGCACATCTTCAGCCTTCACTCGAACTTGATGGTAACCTGATCGAAGATCTATTTTGGAGAAAACAGCTACTCCTTGTAGACGATCGAACAAGTCATCAATTCTTGGAATCGGATATTTATTCTGAATAGTGACCCTATTCAGCTCTCGGTAATCGATGCACATCCTCATCGAACCATCCTTCTTCTTTACCAAGGTGACGCACTGGTGCTCCCCAAGGTGACGCACTTGGTTGAATAAAGCCTTTCTTCAACAGTTCCTCAATCTACTGTTTGATCTCATCCTGTTCCACGGGCGCCATCCTATACAGTACCTTGGAAATAGGTGCACTCCCTGACCGAATAGTGATACTGAACTCTACATCACAATGCAGGGGTAAACTAGGCAAATCTTCCAAGAATACAGTCGGATAATCCCGAACCACTAGAATTTGCTGCACCTCTCCAAGAATCCCTTTTTTCTGGCTGATAGTAGCAACCAAATCTGAACATCTCCTCTTCCCTTGGAAAGTGACTTCAGGTCCACCTGGAGCCTTCACTGTTACTGTCTTGGTCTTGAATTCGATGCTCACACTGTACACCGACATCCAATCAATGCCAATGATAACATCGACTCCCAAGACATTCAGCTCGATCAGATCAATCTCGAAAATTCTATCTCCAATCACAATCTCGCAGTCCACATACTACCGATCAGTGGTTAAAGTCTCCCCTGACGGAGTAACTACTGCTAAGACCTTGCCTGGAAATATCTTCGGTTCAACTCCCAAAACTTTAGCAAATTTAGGTGATATAAAGGTATGAGAAGACCCAGTATCGAACAAAACAACAGCTTTCTTTCCATTCAAATAAAGTTCTGTTACATAACACACACTCGTTACATAAAAGTTTACTAAATAAGCGAGAAAAGAGACAACAAAAAAACACTCCTAAACACCCTCACTCATACCAGAGATGACGTGATCCACCTCATCAGCGTCAGCTTCAGTCAAGGCAAATACTCGTCCCTGCTGGTACGGCTTCTTCTCGGCCTGCTAAGTTGGTCCATACGGACGACATCCTGCAGCTTGGGACAATGAGACTTGTAGTGGCCTGTCTCTCCACAGTTGAAACAAGTCACAGGAGGTCTCACCCATGTATTCCCGGGTCTCCCGCCACATTAACAGCGTTCACACCCGTTGGCTTAAACCTTTGAGCCGGCAGCTGTCCCCTGACATTTCCAGCAACTACAGGCCTCTTCCCCACATTCCAGTTGTTTCTCCGATTTTGAACAGCGTGGAACTGCTCCATGTCCGCCTCAGTGGCTGCCACTCGTTTAACCAGCTTGTCAAACCTCCTGATACCGAGGGGTATCATCTTGGATCTCAGACTTGGCCTCAAACCATGCTCAAATTTCCGAGCCTTCTTTGCCTCGTCCATCACCAATTCGGAAGCATACCTCGAGAGCTGAGTGAATCTTGTCTCATACTCCCTAACCGACATGCCGCCCTACTGCAGCGCCAGGAATTCTATGGCCTTCTTCTCCTGGACGGCTGATGGAAAATAATAACTATGTAACTCCTCTAAGAATTCCTCCCAGCCAAGAAAAATATCCCCCATCGTCCGGTTCATCGACTGCCACCACACAGCCGCATCCTTCTCGAACTGCAGCGCAGCCAACTTCACCTTGCTACCCTCCAGAGTCTCCAAGACTTCGAAGATAGTCTCTACCTGTTGGATCCAATTGTCAGCCGCATCAGGGTCTGACTTCTCCTCAAATACCGGTGGTTTCATTCGCTTGAATGATTCCACGAGTTTGATTGCTTCGGGTACTGGATTCGCAGGCACCCTTCCTTAATTCTGATTCATGATAACGGCATTGAGTGTCTGATAGACCCTCGCTAACTCCGTTTCCAAGTCCAGACCTTTCCCATTTTGAACTCCTTTTCTAGCCATATTCTGATGCAAAAGATCCATTAAATTCAAAGTATAAAACATGAATTTTAAATCAACTTTTCATTTCATTGAATTTCAAACTTTGTACATTCGAATTTAAAACATTTCTATCATCAAATGAAAGCAGTAAGAAGATACAACAGTCTAGTTCCTACGGTTCCTCTTGGCTTCTCGAAGCTTTTTCCGTAGTTCCGCCACTTCCTCCTTCAGTACATCGTACATGTGTTTCCTCTTCTCGAGTTCCCAAACACGATGAGTGAGAGTTGCAATGCTCTTCTTGCTCTTCGCACACTGTGCCTGCAACAGCTCTGTTCTTTCTCTGAGTCTCTACCTGCCTCTGAAGAGACACAATGAGACTACTCGGAACTGGTACTTCTTCGTCGGAGGAATCATAAGATGAATCCGGAGGTAGAGTGATCTCTCGGAACTCAGGCCATTCCTCTTCGAATTCTTCAGGATCTTTTTCATCTGAATTAGCTTGCCCGGGGTAGTAATCCTCCTCAATTATGTGCCAATCGTCACCTCCAGCTGGGTCGAAGTGGTCCACCATCTTAGAGAAAGGAGAAGAAGAAGTATAAATCATACAGCAACACAAATGTAAGTGATTTACATTTAAATCTCTAGACTCAACACAAGCTCTAATTTCCACTTCTAGGGTGTTGTCCCTTATAAATTTATACTACTTGGAAGCGTGGCTCTGATACCACCCTGTAACATCCCGAATTCCAAAACAGACTGAATTCGAAGTTCCATAGGATCTTTTCACTTCTCTTCGTACAATTTTACAAGGAAATTAAAACTTTTGTTTACATCAGAGTTACATTTACATTTACATTTATACAGCAGAAGCAATTTACAATAATTACATGAATAAAAATATACAACATTTGAATCAATCTTTAAGCAACATGTATACTTTAGTCTTGTCCATCTCCTTATCCTGTAAAGAAAACTGTGAGCGCGTCAATTGCTTACAATCGACGAAATATTATACATGGTCATCCTTACTATGCCGAACAGTATAACGATTTTCCATACTTAAACAAACCACAAACTTGATCACAGACAAAGCTACAGAGGGACTATCATATTGATGTCGTGTTGTGCTGTGCTCTTAGTCCTTAATGTAATTGTTTACATTGAATGACACTAATGCGCACTTGTTCAGAGTCTATGCAGCCCATACTACATAGGTCTGAGGGCAAGTCCTTAACCGTTCTTCATCTTGTAGGGTTCGATCCCTCCCCATGATTTAATCTACTACTATAACTACGGTAAGTATCCTAGGCGTTCTATGAGTTACGAGTTCACGTCTAGGCGCCCTGGAGAGAATTCCAACGCACTGACACATGAGTCATCATGCAAGCATCCTGTGGTAATTCACCTCCTACCATAGACGTGACTATAGTACCCCAAATTTTTAAATAATATTTTAAAGATTAATAAATGAATTAAAATGATTTTTTGTGATTTAATAAATATTTTCTGAAAATTTATCTTTTTACACGTGCAAAACACGTGCAAATGTTTTCTTGGGAAGTTCAAAGTCAAAAATTATTTTTTGGAAAATCATTATTTATTATTAGATATTATTTGTGAATTTTTTGGATTTTTCTAATATTTATTGGACCTATTTGTAAATATTACAAAAAGAGGAACTTTTGTGCAAATTACCACTTGGAGTAAAAACTACAGATTTTTAGATTTTTGGGCTGGGCTTGATGCCTAGTCAACTCAGGGTTAAAAATTTTACTTTTTTTTAGATGAATTTGGTTTATTTTGAAAGTTTTGATAAAAGAGGATCTTTTTGCAAAATTGCCATTTAGAATGATAAAATGCAAATTCGTTTTCCGGATTTCTCAAACAGTGCCGGCTGGTTATAGGATGGTTATTTTTGATTTTAAAACTCAATTAAGTTGGTTTTATTTAGTTTCCAAGTATAAGGATCTATATATGTAAAGATATATTTAAAAGAGGTATTTTACAAATTTGTTTACAAACCCTAAAACCCTATATTCCGGCCTATTTAAATGGTGGAGTGCAGCTATCTCTTGCTGCACAACACAAAGGATTTTATTATTATTATTTCTTGGTGTTTTAAAGAGAAGATCTTGGATTTCTTGCGAATGAAAGATTTTTCTTGTTCTTTATTATCTTTGTTTGATTTCTTCAACAAGGTGAGTGACTTAGTTTTGTTTTCTTATTGTTCTAAGTATGTTGTATGTATTTATCTATTTATTAGTAAGCATATTAGATGATCATGTGGTGATATAATGAATTTTGATGAATAAATGAATGAAAAGTTGAATCTTTTCTTGAAACTATGTTATTGATAATCAAAACCCTAATTTGATGAAGTGTGATTGATGAAAAACCTAATAGGGATCATGAGTAGGATGTTCTCAATCATTCTATTGCTGTTTTGAATATATAATGGGTTGTGTGATGTATTGCATAGAAAAAATGACAAGTTAAACATGATGAGATCTGTTACTGTTAGTATATATGTATACACACATTGTTGATGCCCCAAACTTGCTATTTTGTTATTATAATTGTTTATAATCATGGAATAGACTGCTGTAAATGATTTGGGTATGTATATAAACAGTTTTGAATTAAAAGAAACAAGTTTTGAAGTGGAATAGGGAGTATTGCACTTCGGATCTGTGTGTGCATGTTTTTGGTTGATTTTGGACAATTTTGAGAACTGAGATGATGAAATAACTTGTGTTTGAATTTGACAAATCACATATAATAAACTTGAGAGGGAATCAGGTTTTAAAATAAAATTTCCTCTTGTGCAGGTTGAGTGGGTTTTTTTTTCTTTCTAATACTAAGAGTTTTTATAGAATGGATCTTGGTTGAAGTTTGAACATGCTAGACTGAGTATGATTTGTCCCTTGCAATCTTAATCTAACATATATATACACTTGTAGAATTGCCCTGCTAAGAGCAAATACTGATGCTTAATTAACTTATGCTTTTTCATATATATACTAGCTACCTTTTGAAGAATTTTGTGAAATCTCAATTTGAGAACCTGGTGGATTTTGATGAACTATTAAACAACCCTATATGTTATGCTGGGGGTACTCAGGAAACTAGATTTTTAGTTTGCAAAGTCCAAGTGTGTATTTGTTAAGAACATGCACAAATACCCAAAGCTCTAATCTGATGAGAGCTGAATAGGTCTTACTGCACCTATATACATATTGAGTCCTGGAGGTTACCGATGCCTTTGAAAGTCCTAACAAACCTCTATTACCATTAAGAAGAATCAATCTTTAACTTTAATTAATCAGTAAAGGGTTTACTTATTTGGCCTAGGTATCAAGATCCTAACTGCAGATTCTAAGCTGCTGTTGCTGCTGCACCTTTGTGCAGGTGCACATATGAACAACAGTTCATTTCCTTATACACACCCGGCAATTGAGTTTGAGTAGTGGTTGTGAGTGTGTGTTTTGGGGTAGTCTCTGTGCTTATATTGGGGGCATTTGTGCATCATGCACTGCATATTAGTAAAGGGAATTCCACACATATATTATATACATATATGCATATACATGTACTTCAGATCAATAACAGGTTATATATATCTCCTATATATGCATAATGGTTCTTTTTTTTCCACATCCTGCATTTAGACTTCATATCAATGAAATAAAATTTCTATACCTGCATATGATTCACCTCAACAAAAGGCCCTTTTGACATATCATATATAAACACATACCTCCCATCAGTTTAAAAGGGGTTCTGCATTATATTATATATATCTTTAGATGTATTCTTCATGTCAGTGCTAGGGAATTTCTTTACATATATATTCTATACTCATATACTTCATCAGTAAAGGGGTTTTCCATATATATCAGTCATATATATAATATCTACATATGTTCTTTGTTCTTTCAACTCGGTAAAGAGGGATTTTCCTGTGGTTTTGTAGATACTTCATTGAATTAAAGGTCATCTTCCTATACATAATACATATACACTCCTACCTCATATCAGTTAAAAGATTTCTATATGTGCACATTTATACTTAATCTCAGTAAAGAGAAGTTCTTATATATATACATATCTGCATATATGCCTATTATTCATCTCAGTACAAAGAACTATTATATATATGTGTGTGTGTGTGTGTGTGTGTGTGTGTGTGTGCGTGTGTGTGTGTGTGTGTTTCAAATAAGTATTTGGGGGCTTTCTAAATGTATCAGTCATATAAGTGTATACATATGTTTCAGTTAAGTAAAATTCATCTTTACTTATCTGCATATATATCTTATAATAGTGAAAGGGGTTTTACTATATATCAGTTATACATATATACACTTTCATGAGCAGTGAAGAGATTTTCTATATATACACATCAGTTATATATACATACACATATGTCTCAATTAAGTAAAAAGGGTTTTCTATATCTCATATATTTATGCAAACTGCATTTTCAGTAAAGGGCATTATTTTGCACTTTGTGCACACTTCTTTTCATAAAGGGATCTTCTATATATATATATATATATATATATGGAGCCCTTCGGTTGAGAACTAATTTGGTGAGAATTTCGTGAGTTCTCACGGAGTAGACCTTCCATGAAAAATCCGAACCAGCCATAACGCTCAACACACCTTAGATAGCATAACATAAAGAAATCAAGTAATTTGAAGTTCATTTGCCCATGATGTACATCATCGCAAAATAGTATGGCTGAAAATCCTACTCCATTTGATGGATGGGCAAATAAACTTCAAATTACTTGATTTCTTTATGTTATGCTATCTAAGGTGTGTAGAATAAGATGGTCGGTTCGGATTTTTCATGGGGGGGTCTACTCCGTGAGTTCTCACAGAGTTCTCACCAAAATTAGTTCTCAACCGAAGGGCTCCCTATATATATATATATATACACACACACACACACACACACACACACACACACACACACACACACACACAAACAACATGAATGATTTTCTGTGAATGGGTTAACAATGAAATAAATGAAGTGATTACAAAGAAAGATTTATTTTCTATTGATGGTTGAGTTGTGAATCTCTAGAAGTTGAGTGGGAGTCTTGTGAACCGGCAGATGAGATTTTGTGGATTTAGACCAGAGGGGTCTTGGGTTTGTTTTGTAGAATTAAGTCCGGCAGGATACACTAACTCTAGAGAGGAGGAATTTTGTGATCTTTTAATAATAACCAACTTAAGGACATGCACTAGTGGAGATGTGATGGAACTTGGAAAACGTAAGTATATACTCTTAGTTTTGTTAGTCCATCGGATGCGTTCCGGGACTGTTTATTGTTCTGTCTCGAGAGGACATTTGTATGTTCGTGTGTCGAGGGTCTGCAGGCCTATTCACGGAGCATGCAGGGTACATTCACATGTCGAGGGTCAGCAGGCCTATTTACGGAATGCACCTGGTGTATCTGCACGTTGAGGGCCTCGCAAGACTATTCGTGGGGTACACGGTAGGGAGGTGATTCTCTGGTTTTTGAGCTATTCTTACATGATGCTTGCGCGTCGAGGGCTGTGATGCCTATTCGCGGAGTATTCTGGATCTTGTTTCCATCACCGTAGTAGGATTAGTTGCATAACGAGGGATCTAACCCTATAAAGTGGAGAACGATAAGGGCTTGCACCAGACCTATGATGTATGGAATGCATAGAATCTGACAAGTATGCATTAGAGAGTCAGCATTTAGCAATTGTGTTTTCTTGACTTGGTTTATGCATGTTGTTTCTGTTTTCCTACACTTGACACTTAGTCTAGTTTCACTTGTTGTTTTCATGCTCTACTATTTACTATCTTATATTCCTTGATGTTTTCATGTTTTATTTATTGTTATTTATTATTTCATTTATTCTTGTTGTTAATACATGTTATTTTATGACTTTATGCCTGATGTTTTATTTATGTTGTTTTCTTTTGATGTCACTCGCACCGTTATGGCTGACCCCTGTAGTTTTGGGGGTTAGGGTTATCTCTAGCCTCATGTTTTACAGGTAGGTGCCTATAGCTTTGGGATTTGGATGCTTGTGCTAAATTGATGTTATGGTTTATGTAAAATTGTAAAAAAAATGTTGTAAAAAAAAGTTTGTAATTCAAGGTGTTTTGTATTCCGTTGTATTTTGTAAACAAGTGATGTAATAAAAGTTGAAATAAAAATTATCTGTTTTTTTGGCTATATTTACTATTGCAATTGAAGTTGATGCTGGGAATTGTGCCACGTATTTCTGCAATATCATATTAAAAATTTGGGACGCTACAGTGACACCACCCGCAGTCATTAGATCACCCTATAAGCGTCGCCACCGGGACGGTACTCTGGAGTAGTATTTATGCCCTAATCATGACGCATCATGGGACATCTTGTGAATACTCTCATGCTGCCAATTCAATGACTCTCATACTCATGTTTTTCTCTTACGTTCATCACGTCTTCACTATGTATCTAATCCTTATGTATAATTGAAGATCAATATTCTAGAATCTAGCATTACTCCTACATCGGTCTTTTCAACATCAATCATTATCAACGACCCAAACTTGGTCAAAAATATCAAAATCCTCTTTTCCATATTTGCATTCTTGCCGACGTAGAGTTTAGCTAAAAATTCTAGTCTAAGTCCTCCTTTCACTTTTATAGAAGAAAAACATAATTGTTCACAAAATTGTACATTTCATCACGTTCTCTTTTTCTCATACTTCCATGCACAACTTGCATACCCAAATTCTCATTTAATTCTACTCAACACTTATGAATGAAAATCTCAATTTATCTCTTTCCAATTCTTTCTATAGTCAAAAACTTTCATTTTTTTGTTTTAGAGTTTCAAAGGATCAAAACTAAAATGAACACTTCACTCTTAAATTTTGTACTCTTATTTCTCTTTTTAAAGGTCCATAAATAAATAAATAAAAAATTATGAAGTCTATGTATTTTTAGGAATTTTCTAATATTTTTCTTAGTATTTATTTTATTTTTAAAGCTAAAAAATAATCAAGTGTAAAAAAAATTAGAATAGATTTTCTCTAAAAAATTTTTGGCCTTGGCCAGTTTCAAACCCGCACACACACACAGCCTGGTGCACAGTCACCGAAGACCAAACCCCATGCGCTAGCCAAAAGGGACAAGTGCCCAACTGTCATAAAAGGAGAGTGAGCGGGGTTTGAATCCAGTTCTCGGTATTTGGAAAAATCAAAATTTTAAAGTAAAAAGCCTCTGCCGAGACTCGAACCCACCCACACACAGTAGCATCAACAAGTGATTATCTTATTAGTTCTTTTAGCATTCTTATATATCAAAAATCCCTAGCATGATGTCTAAGATTAGAAGTATAGAAAAACACCCACCTATTTGAAGAAAAACACTACAAAAGCTCCTAGAATCCCCTTGAACACACGAGCGGTCCTTCTCCTCCTAGTTTGAGCCACCAGAAATGTCTCCTCCTCCTTGCACTAGTGAACTCGAGCCTCTCTCTTGCCTTGGTGAAATGGTCGGCCTCCAAGAATAGAACACACACAAAAACTAAATGCTCTCAATCTTTTTATTCTTCTATGTATTTCTTTCTTTCTTTCTTTACAAAATTTCTTAGTGTGTTGTATACATACAAGGGAGGGGTATTTATACTAGTTTTAGGGTGAAATGGAGGGCTAGGATTGCATTAGATGGTTGTAGATAAATGGCTAGAATACATTGGAAAGTTGTAGCAACCACCCATGAGTAAGTAACCACCCATCCACTAAGCCACTTCTCCACTCTCTCCTATGCAAATCCGGCCAAGTAGAAGGGTGTGCAATGCACATTCTCGTGAATGCACGTGCCAAATGTAGCACCCCTAACTACTAGTTGTGCATGATCATTTAATTAATTGTCTAAAAAAGTGATTTACACTACAAGTCATGTTATTTAAAAGAGAAAATAACTGGTGAGCTTTTAATTAGTGGGCTCAAATTTCAAAGGGCTAATTAAAATAAATCAAATAATTAGGATGGGCCTTAAAATAAATAATTAGGCTTTCAAAAATAAAAGAGAGATGGGAAAATGTTTATTCATGCTACAAAATAAATAATTCTTATAAAAAATGCACCTGAATTAATACGTGCAATGCACGTAAAATTCACAAACCTTCATTTAATTTAAAAATAAAGAATTAGGGTATTACATAACTAATGCATGTACTACTGCATCCTATACTACAGGTTCGATGCATACAATCAATTTCGTTTTAGACTCAAATGGTGCACTCGGTAGATCATGTACTTGACAACGGTAACGGTAAACATTATTCACCTTTTGGTGTACGATACGGTCATCGGCAACAATACGGTACATGATAGATTGGGTTACGGCCATAACCACAATCATACGATTAAACGGTAGCCGGAACGGTAATTAGGAAAACATGGGCCCCTCCTCCAAGTACAGTCACTACTTTGTTCACTACTCAAATCTCCCTTTAACCCCGGCTTATTAATTATTTATCAATGCAATAATACAATATGCAATTAATGGACATTTCGGTGAACGATAATATCAATAGGGGACAATAGGATGACAACATGAACAAGACGGTTAGAATAGTGACAATAACTCATTGCGAACATGCAATGCAACATACATTCATTAATTCATGCACTAGTACGACATAGGAATAATTAATCTATTAAAAAGTGGAATCTAAAATTCTGGACAGCAAGTGCAGTCTGTACAAAAATGCAGTTTCCCACTGACTCAGAAATCGAAAGTTGAATCCGTCAGAAATTCTAAAAACTAGACTTCCACATGGTTCCAATGCATATTTAAAGTTCAAATTCCAACAATAGTAGCTAGGTCAAACACATGGTTCTTTACAATTTCATGTTGAGGCAGAATTTTGGCATTATGTTATTTTATTTTTAGAATCAACAAAAACTTAATATTAAATTCAGTAAAAATACTTTCTGGACTCTTAAACATGTTAACCAACAATATGGAAATTTCAGATTAAAATTTTATCATTTGATCAGCATTTTTACTGTTTAAGTGCGAAAGATACAAGAATCTGAAAATCTGAAAGTAAAAACACAGCTGTAGTAAAACAGGCATAACTTTTGCTACAAAACTCGGAATTCAAAAATTCAAGATGTTATGGAAACTAGAAAGATAAGGCTACAATTCATATTCAGAAAGTATTTCATTTTAAGATCGTTTACTGGTTCGAAAATAGCAGTTAACATTCAGGTCAGCAAGCATATACAAGATTTTGGGTAGTTTTCTTGAAAATAAATTAATTAGACTATATGGGTATCGATTCTTTAGTCAATAATTTGTGTAATCAACATGATGGGTGTCAAAACATGATAAATAAAACTAGAACACGCTCATACATCAATTTATCATCAATCAATCATCAATCGATCAAACAACATACATCCTATCAATTGGCTCTACAATAATTTATTTGTGTGCGATTATAAGAACAACCCCATAATCAATTCTATATGCACTCATAAAAGATCCAAACTTTAGAGTCAAAATGGCACGATGTCAAAAATATTGGGGTTAGCTCGTGTCAACCCTCAATAGACCCAACGAAGAGATGAACAAGGGATAATACGATAACAAAGAGATCTACTTGCAAGAGTTTCAACAAAACTTGAATTTGATACAAATAACAATTCAAGTGGACGGTGACTTGCCTGTCAGATGGTGAAAATGAATACAAGAATAACGGGATAAGAATTCTGAAGCAATAAACCCACGAACTAGTAAACCCACAAAATAGCACGTATAAACTACGGGCAAAAGAACCCAAAGTAACACAACAACCCAAGAGATAGCAACAGTAACCACCACAACAGCAAGGGGCTGGCGGTCGGTGGTCGAGCGTCAGGCGGCATCGACAGAGGCAGGCGGCGCGAGGGTGTGCCAGCGATCGAAACAGAGAGGAGGTCGGGATAGGGGTTTGGGGTTTTGGCTAATGTCGAGGACAGAGAATGGGGTCAGGGGATTGCTGGCGGCGCTAGGAGGCGACGTCGGGAGGATGGCAATGAGGGGAGGTCGCCGGAGAGGGCCGGAGAAAAGATGCGGTAATGGGTTAAGGGGATTTTGGCAGGAAAACAGAGAGAGAGAGAGAAAGGCGAGGAGAGAGAGAGAAGAGAGTGTAGACGGCTAGGGTTTCGATTTGTGCAATTTTTAGGGTTTGCAGTAGAGTTGTATTTATAAGGCACAATTAGGGTACTGGGTTGGTCAATTAGAGTCCAATAACAGCGGATTTGGGTTAAGAACAAATGATATTGGGTTTTAGGGTTCAATATGTAGCACTCCGAATTTCCAATTGTAATGCCCTGATTTTTTCAATTAATGAAAAATTATTTTATTTTGCACGTAGTGTGCACGTGCAATATTTTGGTTGAATTAAATCTTATAATTATTTTATTGTGATGTGTATAAATATTTAAATATGTGGTTTCAAATTATTTTACACAAAAGCCTTTTTCTTTAAATAAATAGAAAGCCTTATTTTAAAGGCCTTTTTCTTAAAAGCCCAAAATGTAATTTATTTATTTTATTTTAAATAACTATTTTGGCCCAAAACTAAAGCCCATGGATTAATCTATTTTTATTTAACTTGTCATGTAGAAGACTATTTTAATACTATTTTATTTTTTTACAAAATTAAAATGTACAATTTTTAGGCCTAGTGGCATGCACGTGTATTGCACGTACACGTGCAACATACACAAAAGTGCTAGGCCGGATTGCTTCTTACAGGGAAAAACTCAAAATTTGAGTGGTAGTCATGGCATGGTGGTTATTTGGGTGTGGGTAGTTTTTATAACTCCTACTTTCATCTTGGCCTTCCATCCTACAACCAACTAGTTAATCCTAGCCCTCCATTCTGTTTGATTTCTAGTATAAATACCCCCTCCCATGGCTAGTATTCTTATGCAAATTATATCTTTCCAAACCTATAGTCTAATAGCATTATTTAGTATTAAGTTGTGAGTTAAAAAGATTGAGAGAATTGTGTGGGATTGTGTTGCATTCAAACAAGGAGAAGAAGGCCGACATCATTCCAAGGAGAGGAGCTCAGTTTTTGGTGGCTTGGAGCTTGTGCGCGCATTATCTAGGAGGAGGTGCATCTTGTCGCAAAGGACTTTTTGTTGCTAATTTTGTTTGTTCTCTCCCTACAAGGTGGGTAACTTTTCCTATTTCTATTATAGGGATCCATGCTAGACTTAATTATCACAATGATGCATGAAAAATATTAATAAGAATACACCTTAATTGGAAAGTTAGTCTATGAATTGATTGGAATGTTATGATTAACTTGTATGTGGTTTTATTATTAATTTGAGTTGTGGGTTAATGCTCCTTATTTCTAGTTAGGAATATACTAGTATTATATTGAACCATGAAGCATGAAAATGATTAATAAGAATGCACATTGAGTTTGGAAAATAATCCCTAATTGATTGAATTGTTGACATGGAAATAGCATGTAATTCTATCGTTAAAAATTATAAGTTGCATGTGTAATTGATTATGATTATAGATTGATGGAAGAAAATACATTTATCACCATCACAAATTATATGTAAAAGTTAGTACTTTGTTAATGCTAAATTATGCGTTGTAGAGATCTTTTTTGAGTTATTGTGGGAATGGATAAACTCAAAAAATTAGATTTGTGTGTTGAATAAAAGATTAATAACAGAAAATTAATGTAAGAAAGTTGTGGATAAAAAGATTAGAAGGCCAATTGTTAAGCAATGTCAAAAATGAGAAGTATAGTAGTTGTAATGTATAATTCATTGAATTGTGTGAAAAATATATTTTTATTGGTACAAAAATTATTTTATGCATACTGGTATGAAAATCATGTGAAGGGAAGACAATCTGGAATTTTTCAGTAACTTCTATAAAAGCAATATGAAACAAAGATTAATTGAACATCGAGACGTTTTTAACAACAGTGACAAATGATTCAAAAAGGATTTTAATTTGTACTGTGACAACCTGAGCATGTAGCTCAAGTGGTCACTGTGTGCGGTTGTGTTCTCGGGGGTGACTGGTTCGAATCCCGTGTGCAACATTATTTTAGTTTGTTTTTTTAAAAGCAATTAAATTGTAGGCGCATTTAATGCTCTCAGCCGTAACCATACCGCTGGCACAGTTCGGCCTAGCGGCGGGTGCTCTTGGCTGTGTTCTCCGTGTGCCTGGGTTCGAATCCTACCCTCGGCATCTTTGAAAAAATATTTTTTTTTGGGTTTCTAGGTGTCCAAAAATTATGAAAAAATATGGTTATTCTCATAAAAATGTAAGGGATTTTATAAAAATGATTTGGGCATTATTTGAAAGAGATCAACTATGGTTTGTGAATAAAAGACATAATTAGAACTATGGTTCTAGAGTATACACTTGTGAAAAATTGTAGCTTATAAGAATAAAATAATAATGGAGTGTTAGAAGATGATTTGGAAAAAAGAACCTTGTTGTGTGATAGAATGCAATTTATTCTCACTTGAGAATAATGTGGAAAAATATGAAGTATGAATATTCATTAGTGATGTGAATTTCAAATGTGGAATTATTAATTGATAAAGTGCATGAGTTCATGTATGATTATGGAATAATGAATGAATTAGAGATCATATGAATAAAAAAGAATTCCGTTGGTTATGAATATGAATTTTATGAGTCTTAAGTACTCATTGTGGAAATTGTGAATTGGAATTGAATTGGAAGAGTAGCTAAGTCTCCCCCGACAGTTGGAAAGAAAACGAAATGAAATATTGAAATTAGACCAAGGTTGGTCATGTTGAAATGAATGAATAAGTCCGGTTTGGTGGAGAGGCTAACTCTAGAGATTTAATTTTGTTCATGATTTTTGATAAAACTAAGGACTAGTACATAGTGGAGGCGTGATGAAAGTAGAAGAAAAACACGAGTATGGGGGCCATCGGATTAGCGGTGTGAGAGCGATCCACAGGCTGCCTGCTTGATGCGTCAAGACATGGCGTGGCCACTACTCCAGAATTATCGTCCCGGTGGCGACGCTCGTGGGATGTTCGAGTGGCTATGGGTGGTGCCATCGTTCCATGGCGGAGGCTGAATTGTCCATAGGTTGCCTGCTCGATGCGTCGTGTCAGTGCGTGGGATTCCCCTCCAGGCTGCCTGGACATGGGCTCATAGATCATAGGACATCTAAGACACTACCGTAGTTACAGTAGTAGATTAAGTCATAACAAGGGATTGAACCCTACAAAGATGAAGAACGAATAAGGGCTTGCCCTCGGACCTATGTAGTATGGGATGCATAGAATCCGAACAAGTGCGCATTAGTGTCATGTAATATAAATAAATGCATTAAGGACTAAGTGCACAATCACAACACGACATCAATAGGGTAGTCCCTTTAATTGAAATGTGACAAGTTTGTGTTTGCTAAATATGAAAAATTGAGTTATACTATTTCCGGCATAGAGAGGATGGCCGTGTATAATGTTCGTCGGTTAAATAAACTGACGTACACACAGTCTTATATGCAGGTAAATGACATGTTAAAGGTTAAAGAGGAATGGATGCTTAAAGATTATACCATGTTGTTGTACATTTATTTAATTGTTGTAAATTTTACTTCCGCTGTGCAAATGTAAAGTGTAATATTGATATAAACTCTGATGCAAAGTGAAAAGTTTAAATTTCCTTGTAAAATTGTACTAAAGGAAGCGAAAAGATCCTGTAGAACATCTCGAATTCAGTGTATTTGGGATTCGGGGCGTTACACCAATATAATATCTTAGAAATACGTGACACAATTTCCAGCATCAACTTCAATTGCAATAGTAAACATAACCAAAAATACAGATAATTTTTATTTCAACTTTTATTACAATAATCATTTACAAACACAGCAGAATACAAAACACATTGAATTACAAACTTTCTTTTACAACACTTCTTTACAAATTACATAAGCCATAACATCAATTTAGTACAAGCATCAAAATCCCAAGCTACAAGCACCTACCTGAAAAACATGAAGTTAGAGATAACCCTAACCCCCAAAACTACAGGGGACAGCTATAACGGTGTGAGTGACATAAAAAGAAAACAACATAAATAAAACATGAAACATGGAATCATAAACAACACGTAATAAAGACGAGAGTAAATGAAATGAGAAATAACAATGAGTAAAACATGAAAACATCAAGGAATATAAGATAGTAAATAGTAATACACGAAAATATCAAGTGAATCTAGACTAAGTGTCAAGTGTAGGAAAACAGGAAAACACAAGCATAAAATCAAGTCAAGAAAACACAATCTCTATATGCAGACTCTCTAATGCATACTTATCGGATTTTATGCATTCCATAGTACATTGGTCTGGTGCAAGCCCTTAACGATCTCCGCTTTATAGGGTTAAACCCCTCATTATGCAACTAATCCTACTACGGTGATGGAAAACAAGATCCAGAATACTCCGCGAATAGGCACCACAGCCCTCGATGCCCAAGCATCATGTAAGAATAGCTCTAAAACCGGATAATCATCTCCCTGCCGTGTACCCCACGAATAGGCTTGCAAGGCCTTTGACGTGTAGATACACTAGGTACATCCCGTGAGTAGGCCTGCCAACCCTCGACACGCGAATGCACCTTGCATGCTCCGTGAATAGGCCTGCAGACCCTCGACACGTGAACATACAAATGTCCTCTCGAGACAGAACACAACAAACAGTCCTGGAACGCATTCGTTGGACTAAACAGATCAAGAGCCTATACTCACGTTTCCCAAGTTCCATCACATCTCCACTAGTGCATGTCCTTATATTGGTTATTATTAAAACACAAAATCTCCATCTCTAGAGTTAGTGTATCCTGCCGGACTTAAATACTCAACAACAACCCCAAGACCCAACTGGTCTAAATCAACAAATCTCGGCTGCCGGTCACAGGACTCCCATTAAACTTCTAGAGATATCATCAAGACCAAAACTCACAAATCCATCGTCAAAACGATCATATGAAGAAAACTTCTCCAATCAACAAAACCAAATCTTTTATAAAATTCTAGAATCTAAACCCAACAATAAAACATCTTGAAAACATATGTTATGTAGAAAAGATAGTATTTAGAATAGTAAGTTTGTAGATCCAAAAACTTTTAAAGAATCAATTGTTTAAAGAACATCTAAAAACTCAAGAAAACGTCAATAATAGCAGTAACAGTCGACTGTAAACAGCAGTCGGTCGACTGTCCAGAGCGAAAATCCAAAACTTCGAGAAAACATCAAAACAGAGCAGAGATAGTCACTGGAGAAATAGGTCAGTCGACTGTTCCGCGCGAAATTCCAAAACTTTGAGAAATACAAAACAGAGCAGAGACAGTCGACTGGAAAAAAAGGGTCAGTCGACTGCCGCACGAAATTTCAAGAAAACGAGAAAACACAGCAGCCAGGTAGCGACGGTCGACTGTCGTTAGTGATCGGTCGACTGTTACTCCTACAGACTGCAGTTTTAGTTGTGCACTTTTCAACCGATACAGAGTTTTACTTTATAAAAACGAAATATGAAAAAGGTACAATTCTGATATGTTCAAATACGACTTGTAGAGTATATAATAGTCCATAAAAACCAATCAAAACCACATTGAATTGATAAAATAGCTTTTCGATGAATTTCTTCAAAATAAAACATGAATGTGTGCATATATCAAAACTAGAGTTTTTGAGAATCAATCATACGTCAAATAACTTCGTATTTATGTTCCAAACCATATCAATGCCGAAATAAGTTGAGATATAATAAAAATCCATGAAATACAAAGATTCAATTTCTTCAAAACCACAAAATAGAATATTCATATAAAGATATTTGTGCATGTTTGTGCACCAAGAAAACTTCGCAAATCCATCAATTAAAAAAAATTATCAAAATATTCAGATCTAATCTTAGTATTTTGAGAAATCCAAATTTCAAGTAAAAGTTCACAAAATCACGAAATCTCCCAATTTAGTCAAAAATGTATCAAATCCAAATCTAGTCATCACAACTCAAATCCTCATGACATGGTCTTTTAATCCATTACTCCTCAAAAATTCCTCAAACTCAATCTCTACTATTCTCAATAGTTAATTCATGAACAAAAACAAATGTATCATTAACATGGCTAAGTTGCATTCATCCAACTCACCAATAGTCCTAGAATCTCATCTTTAATCAATTTATGCATAACATTCACCATACTCAATCAAATTAGCAATAATCCAAGAGAAATAGCCTACTCACAATTTATATTGGGTTCTCCAACAATCTAAAATCATCCACATGCAATTATACTCACAAATAACTAGGGTTTCCACAAAAGATCCATTTTTTAACTTATCAATTCATCCAATCCACCATATGTATTCATATCAAAACCCTAGCATGCTTTATAATAGATAGATCATCACATACAACATACATAAAATAAAACAAAACAAAACATATCACTCACCTTGTTAAAGATATCAAACGAAGACAAATAGAAAACCGGAAAAAGCCTCTCCTTAGCAAGAAATCCAAGATCTTCTCTTTAAATCTCCAAGAAAATTAAAAATAATAAAACCTTTGTGCTGTGCAGCGAAAGACGGCTGCACTCCACCTTTTTAAATAGGCCGGAATAAGAGAATTAGGGTTTTGAATACATTTGCAAAATACTCCTTTTAAAAATATATCTTTACATATATAGATTCATATACTTGGAAACTTGATAAAACCAATTTAATTGAGTTTTAAAAATAAAAAAGAAACATCCTATAACCAGACGGCACTGTAGGGTAAACCCAGAAAAACGAATTTGCACTTTTACCCCTCAAAATGACAATTTTGCAAAAAGATCCTTTTTTTTATCAAAACTTGTATAAAAAAACCAAATTCATTAAAAAAAGTAAAATCTTTACCTCTGAGTTGACTAGGCATCATACCCAGCCCAAAAATTCAAAAATCTGGAGTTTTCACTCCAATTGGTAATTTTACACAAAAGTCCATCTTTTTGAAATATTTGCAGATAGGTCCAATAATTATCAGAAAAATCCAGAAAAATCACAAATAATCTCAAATAATAAATAATGATTTTACACAAAATAATTTTGGCTTTTGAACTTTCCAGAAAATCTTTGCACGTGTAAAAAGATAAACTTCAGAATAATCTTTGCACGTGTTTTAATCCATTTATAACTCTTAAAAATAATAGTTAAAAATACTGGGTACTAGACAATAAGAGATAGATCCAAATCATTAGGGTTAAAATCAAAATACCCACAATTAAATAAGAGAACAATAGGATCAACAAGAATAGCCCGGTCAAAGAACGAAGAATTTCATGAACAAGATCTAATTAAAATAACCAAGAGCCAAAAATAGAGTATTTTATTCAATATCAAATAAAATATTACAAAAAGGGGAAAAATAAAAAATAGCAGGAATGGTAGTTACAGTGTTGATCATGACTTTATTCTTTATGTTTCATTTATACTGTATTTCTTTTGATGTCACTCACATCGTTATGGCTGACCCCTGTAGTTTTGGGAGTTAGAGTTATCTCTAGCCTCGTGTTTTACAGGTAGGTACCTATAGCTTGGAATTTGGATGCATATGGTAGAATGATAATATGGCTTATGCAAATTGTAAAAGAATGTGTTGTAGAAGAAATTGTAATTCAAGGTGTTTAATTTTTTGCTGTGCTATGTAAAGAATTGATGTAATAAAAGTTGAAAATTTTTATGTGTTTGGCTATGTTTACTATTACATTGAGGTATGCTGCGAATTGTGCCACGTATTTCTGAGTTTATTATATTGGAAATTCGGGGCGCTACACCTACCATGCGTATACTTGTTTTGACGGAAAAAACTCCAAGATCATGATGAAACATTATAACCTCATATAGGTTTGCTCTCTCCCGCCGAATATCGATCAATTCTTGTACTCTCTGAGCGAAAATCTTTCCTTCAGATAAATGTTTATTGGCTTCCTGTCGACGGGTAGTTAGATGATAAAAGATCATTTCAACAATCGCAGTTACCGGTAAACTACGGATACCTTTCAATACTGAGTTGAAAACTTCTTATAGGTTCGTAGTCATTATGCCGTAGCGTCGACCTCCATCTACATAAAATGCCCATTTCTCAATCGGTTTCTCTTTCAACCAATTAGCCGTCTCAACATTGATTATTTCAAGTTCAGCGAGTTTAGTGAAGAACTTTTTGGGTTGGTTTTGATATGCTATAATTTTAGTTTTTTTTCCACATAGCCTTGCTACCAAATTAACTGAAGAAATTTGTAACAAAATGTCTCATACAATAACAATGATATGCATTAGGTTCGTTCCAAGCTTCATTTTGCAATTCCATAGCGGACAAAATACTAGCATGACGATCGGAGATAACACACAACTCAGTTCGATCGGTGACAAAATACCGAATGCAACTCATGAACCATGTCCAAGTATATATACTCTCTCCATCAACTAATGCAAAGGCAAAGGGAAATAAACTATCATTCGCATCCGTGAAAATAACAATTAACAAACAACCCTTGTATTTACCGTACAAGTGAGTTCCATCAACACTAATAACAGGTCTGCAAGACTTGAATCCTTCAATGGAAGCACCAAATGCCCAAAATACTCTCTTGAATGTTTCCTTGCCGGGACCAGACTGATATATATCCCAGTGGATAACGGTTCCTGGATTTGCTGCTTGTATTGCTGATAGAAGAAACGGCAACTTCGTATATGCTTCTTCGAAGGTACTGAACAACATCTCAATTGCTTTTTGTTTTGCAATCTAAGCCTTCTTATATGAAATCTGATAATTATATTGTAGTTTTACTATCTCAATAATGGCTCGTGGTGTTAAACTTATCTCAACCTTCACCACACTCATAATCAAATTGCAAATAAGGTTAGAATCAACTTTAGCGTGGTCTTGATTCAGTGTGGGATTAGTACAAGTACGAGGCCCAACAATATTCTTCTCCACAAATTTTTTCCCACCTTTCAGAACGATTGCACGTAATCTCCAAGGGCAGCCACCCTCACTTACTATGGGGGAATTTGCACCATCTCCTTAATTGTACGTTTCTTAGGTGCCAACTTACATTCAACGGTATATAGTTTCGGTGTAGATTTCAATGTGACGAATTCCTGATGTTTCTTGATAGAGTACAGCTTCACAGCCTGTTGAATCAACTCTTTACTTACAAATTCCTGTCCAATGTACAATTCGTCTACATTGGATGAACCAGACGACTCATATGGATCTTGATGTACTCTAGCACCTTGTGTTATCTCCTTGGTAACATGAGCATTAACATTAGCATAGCTATCATTAGCTCTCACGTCATTAGCCATCCTCTCATTTGTGTTTACATTTGTATATTCATCATCTTCGTCACCATCATCATTTTCTATACTATCATCAACTTCATCGTCCCTTTCTTCATTTTCTTCATCATCATCTAATAGGTCGTTGTTAACGGTATCATTTTGAAATAATTCATAAAAAGTGTCATTTTGAACATAGTCATGAACCAAACTAGGTTGATGTGGTAACTCAACATTTGTAGAATCCAGGCTTATTGTATTTGTGAACGTGTCTTCTTGTGGGGACAGTGGGATTTCTTGTGAAGTTTGAACAGGGTTAGACCTCATCTGCTGTGTCGGTACTTCCCGTACGAAGCTTGAACTAGGATTAGCATGTGCCTGAGCATTCGCAATTTTGATTTGCTGAATATATAACTCCAATGCAGACCAACTACAATTGGGATCAAGTGTTCTAGCGATCATTGACTTCATAGCATTATCAGTAGATACATGCACTGTCATAAAATACTGACCATCTCCTTTTTCTGCTGTATACCGAGCTAAAATTTTCACATTCCATTGAGCCCTATCCCAATTAGTAACTTCATAAATTTTCTCAACTACTTCTGCCAATGTAATGATACGAGTTGCCCAAACTATTTCAGGATCAACGACACTATAACAACAACCTATCTTTGGATCACGAATTATTTCACCACCAAAATATAATCAAATAGGAATATCGTAATCTATACCTATATATATTTATATGAAAATACGAGTTATTATCTAGTCACAAACACAGCCTACAAAAATGTACAAAAGAAAATGTGATATAAATCATACCTTCAAAACTCGCTATCGGAATAATATAGCCGTAGAAAAATGGGTAGGAGAGTTGAAGTTGCTATCCTCTTGAAGTTTATCGAAATTCCAAAATATGGGTCTTCCAAAGGACGGGTTTAGGGTTTTGAGAGTAGAATGAGAAAGGGTTGGGAAAGATTTAGATTTAGATTTATAGGTGAATAGATTTATAAGTGAATAAATTTAGATTTACAGGAGATTTTGTGGCTAGAGGTCGAATTTGGGAGGCTAGGCTTTTGGGTTTCGGAGTTAGGAGTAAGAATGGAGAGAAGAAAATAAAAAAATTCGAGTCTGGGGTTTAAGAAATCCCCAATCGACACTCGCTGTCTCAAACATGGAGTTTGGGTAAAACAAGCTCGTTGTTTGAGACATCGAGTCTGGGTTGAGAAAGTTTAAAAAACTCTAATCGACACTCACTGTCTCAAAAAACGAGTTTGGTTAAAACAAGTTCGTTTTTTGAGACAGCGAGTCTTGGCCAAAGAAAAAACCAAATAACCCAAAACCAACACTCGTTTTCTCAGATAGTGAGTAAATTTTGACTACACTCGCTATCTGAGAAAGCGAGTGGGTCAGTTTGGGAAACAATTATTTGTTAAGCCTGTGTCGACATATATCGATCAAACTGCAGGATGTTATCTCAATTTCTTTTAATTCTTGTATATCTTTAACATTGTTTTTGAGAAAACAGCTGCTTTTTGATTTGTTGTTTACATTTGTAAATTGAGTGATTCACTTGTTCCTTGATTCAAGTAGAAACTCTTGATGTCATATAAAATTTTCAAAATATTGAAAGTTGAGTGTGTTAAAACAAATTTCCCCTTACTGTTCTTAAAATTGCCAAATATATAAAACATCAGGGTGTTATCTACAATTTGTACCTTACATTGATTTCTTGCCTCAATTTCTTTCCATCTTCCAAAAACCCTCACTTTCTACAAGAATTTAAAATTAAGGAAGAAATAGATTAATAAATTTAATTCAGATGTCGTCATCAACGGGGAACCCGTTCAGCGTTGGTAGCGGAGGCGGCGGAGTGCGACCATGGCCGTCGGCGACGTCGGTGTCGGCGTCGAGCAAGAGGATTCAGAAGGAGATGGGGGAACTGAACGCGGAGCCCCCTTCCGATTGCTCAGCTGGCCCTAAAGGGGACAACCTCTACTGTTGGATCTCCACCATTATTGGACCTCAAGGTATGACTCAGTTCAGTTGAAAAGTTTTGATTTTGGGAGAGGAAATGTTGATAAAGTTAGGATCTTGGCTATCCAAAGTTGAAATATTTAGGAATTAGGAGCTTGTAATAATATAATTAAGTAAAGGAAATTCATACATATCTATTTACTGTTCATGTTTCTTACGCCATAAAATGTATGTGCACAAATGTTACACACCGTTAGCTGCTGATAAAGCTATGAAGCTCAAGCTGGACGAGAAGAGCAGAGCTCAGAGTTCAAATGTGTCAAATGTATCTGTTCTTTTGATTGTTGCGTTTCAGTCCTAAGTGCCAGGGGTTTTTTTTGTTGAAGTGTATTAATAACGGTTCATGTTCTAATCTGAACCATTGGTTTAGAATAAAGGGAATAAAGGGATGGTAGGGATCAATTGTAAGGGGGACCCACTCCATAACAGCCTTAACGGCCAACCTTCTTTACGTGCTTGGTACGTGTTGTGTGTATAAAAGAGCAGTAGCTCATTTAGAGCGCCGTGTGTGATTTGTGATTCCACTTCCTCTTCTTCTCTTGAGTGATTCTTGATTCTTGCCCTTATCTTCTCCAAACCACTATCCTCTCCCTTCCCAATTCTTGTTAGACATGGCCAAGAAAGGTTCAAAAGCTCCAGCAATGGCTTCAGTGATGGAAGGTACCCATCAATTGGTATCAGAGCCTTCTGATCCCTTTGGGAATTCGATCGATGAAGATCAGATCCGTCAAGAACCAGTACCTCCAGATCCTAGAGGAGTGTTAGGGGGAGGTCCAGAATTGGATTGGCAGCAACACCATCGAATCTTGGAGATGAGGTTGAGTGGGGTTGAGCAGCAAATCAAGGAGTTGTCAAAGGAGATGTCGATGCAATCTTCATTGATGTTCGCTCAAATGCAACAAATGGCGGAGCAAATGAAGTCTCTAGCTGCAACAAACAGAGCAGAGAAGGTAAATCTTGGCTTAGTTGGACTAAATTTGTCACCATATTTTCTCCCAATACATCAGGTAATCAAGATCTTGATCACTTTTCTGTGGATGTGAATCTTGAATCAAATAAGGAGGGTAACAGAATTGAGGGAAAAATTTTAGAACAGCTGATGATGAATTTTTTTCCCCAAAACCCCCTAAGCTAGATGTGATTCCATTCTCTGGTACTGGGGATGTACTCAGTTGGTTGTTTCAGGTTGAACAATATTTGGAGGTCTATCAAATTGCAGGTGATGAAAAAGTTAGAGTGGCTTACTTTTCTTGAAAGAAGAAGCAATACAGTGGTGTAGGTGGTTTTTGAAAGTTAATGATGGCTTGGTTACATGAAAGCAATTTAGGGATGAGATTTGTAATCGATTTGGGTTAGGAATGTATGGAAATGCTGCCCGAACACTTTGTCGATTAGAACAAACAACTTCGGTGCTGGATTATCAAAGAAAGTTTGAAAAACTCAATTGTTTGGTTGAAGAAGTGAGTGAATCCTATTTAGTCCAACAATTCATCAGTGGCCTCAAAATTGACATCCAACATGATGTACTAATGGCGGAACCACAGACTTTAAGTGAGGTTTTCAAGGTTGCCAGTAAATATGAAAAGAAAAGTGAAGCTTTGAAGGGGTTGAATAAGGGTAGTTTTAATCCCTATTTCAAAAATTCTTTTCAGCATGGTTCTAACCCTCCTACAAATGAACAAATCACTCCTAAAAATCAGGCAGCTGAGGGGCCTATTTTGAAGAAACTAACTCCTAACGAAGTTTGGGAGAGAAGGAAAAAGAAAGTGTTTTCATTGCGATGAAAAATTCACACCAGGTCATATTTGTAAAACCAAAGTCTCTATGTGCTTTGAGGGGAATTGGGATTATTCAGCATTCAAGAAGAGGATGTTTTGAATCAGTTGATTGCTATGGATGAACCCTTACAAGGTGATTGCAGCCAAGATAATTTTGTTGCCTTGAACATAGGCACAAATACTGAGTGCTTAATTTTTAAAGGTGAGCTCAATGGACAGGTGGTACATGTCTTGTTAGATAGTGGAGCAACTCACAACTATATTGATCCATATGTTGTTGAGAAAACAGGGTTACAATTGTCCATTGCACAGAAGTTTAATGTACGTGTAGCTGGTGGCAAAGAGGTCGAGGGTAGTGGCCTTTGCTTAGGGGTAGAGATTGATTGTCAAGGGTATAAGTTTGCTGATGACCTTTTAGTTTTTTCCATTGGAGGTCATGATGTTGTATTGGGTGCGAAATGGATGCAACAAGTTAAGGAGATGACTGTTGATATGGTGGAGAAACAATTGAAGTTTTTTCATAGGGGAAGAGAATGGAAATTGGTAGGCTTGAGACCTAGCTCTAATCAGATTATGAGTGAAAAAGAAGTCAATAAGATGGCTTTGTTAACTCATAGGGGATTCATTTTGTATCTGATAGGTTCAGCTATTGAACAAAAAGTGCAGACTGAATTACCAAGGGAAATGATTGAGTTGTTAAAGGAGTTTCAACCTGTGTTTGATGAACCCAAGGGATTGCCTCCAAGAAGAGCAGCTGATCATCAAATTCCATTGATCCAAGGCTCAAAACCAGTGTGTATCAGACCATATCGACACTCTTTTGAACAAAAGAATGCCATTGAGGAATTGATAACTGATGTTGCAACAAGGAGTAATTCGTTCAAGCACAAGTTCTTACTCTTCTTCGGTGGTTTTGGTTAAGAAACATGATGGATCGTGGCGGATGTGTGTGGATTATAGAGCTCTAAATCAGCAAACAATCAAAGATAAGTATCCTATTCCTATAATTGATGATTTGCTAGATGAATTACATGGGTCTAAGTTTTTTACAAAGCTTGATCTAAGGTCAGGTTATCACCAAATTCATATGCACAGTAATGATATACACAAAACTGCTTTCAGAACACACAGTGGGCATTATGAATTTCTCGTAATGCCATTTGGATTGAGCAATGCACCATCCAGCTTTCAAAGTTTAATGAATGATATATTCCGTCTGCATCTAAGGAAGTTTGTTTTGGTATCCTTTGATGACATATTAGTCTTTAGTGCATCTTGGCAAGACCACTTAAGACATTTAAGAGTAGTGTTAAAGATTCTTCAAGACAACATACTCTTTGTTAAAAGATCTAAGTGTGAATTTGGGCAACCGCAGGTGGAATGCTTGGGCCATGTAGTGTCAGAAGAGGGGATCTTCGTTGATGATAGTAAAGTAGCTGCAATCAGGGATTGGCCATTGCCAAAGAATGTGAAATCTTTGAGAGATTTTTTGGGACTCACTGGATACTATAGGAAGTTCATACGTAACTATGGTACTATAGCTTCTCCATTGACTGAGTTAACCAAAAAAGATGGGTTCAAATGGTCTGAGAAAGCATCAATTGCATTTAAGACACTAAAGCAAGCTTTAATGTCTGCCCCAGTACTTCAGTTACCAGATTTCAATGTAACTTTTATAGTAGAATGTGATGCTTGTAAAGGAGTGGGGGCAGTTCTATTGCAGAAGGAACACCCAATTGCATTTATCAGTCAAGCTTTTAAAGGAAGGAGTTTACACTTTTCTGCTTATGAAAAGGAAATGCCGGCGATTTTGCTTGCGGTGAAGAAATGGAAACAATTTTTGTTTGGAAGGAAGTTTGAAATAAGAACAGACCATCAACCTCTCAAATACCTATTGGATCAAAGGCTATCAACTGAAGCTCAACACTCTTGGTTGGTTAAGCTATATGGGTTTAACTTTGAAGTTGAATATAAGAAAGGGAAAGATAATGTTCCTGCTGATAGGTTGTCTCGAAGAGATATTGATTGTTTCTTACAGCAATTATCTTTGTTAGTGACTGATTGGTGGAAGCAGGTAGTTCACATGACAGCTACAGACAACTATTTCCAAGATTTGGCATACAAATAGAATAACAAGCATGGGAGTAAATTTGTGCATGACAAAGGGGTATGGTATAAAGCAGGAAAGGTAGTGATTAGCCCCACATCTTCTTTTCGACTGTTGTTGATCCAAGAACATCATGACTCTCCTATTGGGGGTCATTCTGGCTATGATAGGACACTGCAGAGATTAAGAAGGTCCTTTTGGTGGAAGGGGATGAAGAAGGATGTTCAAGTCTATGTTAAAGAGTGTACAATATGTCAAGCAAATAAGTACATATGCCATGCACCTGCTGGATTGCTTCAACCTTTACCTGTACCTGAAAATGTATGGGAACATGCAACTATGGATTTTATAGAAGGATTGCCAATCAGTGCAGGTTACTCAGTAATTCTGGTGATAGTTGATCGGTTGACAAAATATGCACATTTCTTTCCCATTCGACACCTATTCTCTGCAAAAGATGTGTTGCAAGTATTAACAGAAGGAGTTTTTAAGTTGTATGGAATGCCCATTTCCATTGTGTGTGATAGGGGATCTGTTTTTACTAGCACCTTGATGCAGGAGACACTTAAAATGCAGGGTACAAAGTTAAAATTTTCAACCGCTTATCATCCTCAGTCCGATGGCCAAACAGAGGTGGTGAATAGGTGTCTAGAGACTTATTTGAGATGCTTTTGTAACATGAAGCCAAAGGAATGGAGTAAGTGGTTAATGTGGGCGGAATATTGGTACAATACCAATTGGCATGGAGCAACCAAGACAACTCCTTATTGGGCCTTGTATGGAAAGAAACCTCCTAGTTTGGTTTCTTATATTCCTCATACCGCAAAAAGTTTGCAGGTAGAAGAAGCTTTGTTAGCTAGAGATGTTCAATTACAGCTACTTAAAGATCATTTGGTTCTAGCACAAGAACGCATGAAGAGGTTAGCTGATAAGAAGAGGGTAAAGCAGGAGTTTGAAATTGGGGATTTGGTTTATCTGAAGCTCCAGCCATATCGTCAATCCAGTGTCGCTACAAGGGCCATTCAAAAGCTATCTCCATTATACTATGGCCCATATGCTGTAACTGCAAGGGTAGGTAAAGTTGCATATAAGTTGGACCTTCCTAGTGATGCCAAAATTCATCCCGTCTTTCACATATCCCAATTGAAGAAGCATGTAGGAGCAGCAGTTCAAATTCAGAATAATATACCTGCTATTGTTTCAAAGTCACTGTTAGAACCTGAGGAAATAGTAGATAGAAGGTCAGTTGTGAAAGGGAGGAAATTAATCTCTGAAGTTCTTATTAAGTGGAAGCACCAGCCGATAGAAGAGGCAACCTGGGAGCCGTATTGGGATTTAGTGCGGCGCTTTCCTGCATTCGACCTTGAGGCAAGGTCTTAAAGATCGGGGGGAGTTGTTACACACCGTTAGCTGCTGATAAAGCTACGAAGCTTAAGCTGGACGAGAAGAGCAGAGCTCAGAGTTCAAATGTGTCAAATGTGTCAAATGTGTCAAATGTATCTGTTCTTTTGATTGTTGCGTTTCAGTCCTAAGTGCCAGGGTTTTTTTTTGTTAAAGTGTATTAATAACGGTTCATGTTCTAATCTGAACTATTGGTTTAGAATAAAGGGATGGTAGGGATCAATTGTAAGGGGGACCCACTCCATAACAGCCTTAACGGCCAACCTTCTTTACGCGTTTGGTGCGTGTTGTGTGTATAAAAGAGCAGTAGCTCATTTAGAGCACTGTGTGTGATTTGTGATTCCACTTCCTCTTCTTCTCTTGAGTGATTCTTGATTCTTGCCCTCATCTTCCCCAAACCATTATCCTCTCCCTTCCCAATTCTTGTTAGACATGGCCAAGAAAGGTTCAAAAGCTCCAGCAATGGCTTCAGTGATGGAAGATACCCATCAACAAAGCAAACAAAATCCACTAGTTTTGTCAGGGTTTTGATTGCGATTGGATCTGGGTCTTGCTATCGATGAGGAATGTGGAGAAATAGGGCTGAGAGATTGAGATTTGGGGAAGAACAATTCAGATTTCTATTAATGCCCAAAAAGATATTACAACTCCGTATTTATATGGTGCGGGGATGAGGCGGTTTCGCTACAGGACAGGATTACAAATCACACGTGCTCAGCACACAACACTTACCCACCTCATACACTTTCAACTAAAAAAGTGCACATTGAACGTAAAAAACAGATAAGAACATAAAACCAGATATAAAGAAAAGAGCAGGAGCAGCTATGTCAGCGATAAGACTCTGGAACTCCGACCACTCTGATGGTACTCCGTTAGTTGCAGGTCAAGGCGTTGTCCCTGAAAACTCTTCCCCCCTTAAAAACGAACTTGACCCAAGTTCAAAGTTAGGGAATTTCCTTCATAACTCATCTATATCCACCCATGAAGCAGAATCATAATCAGAGTTATTCTACTTAATTAGCAATTGAATTCTCATGCGGTTTTGCTTCTTGAACACCCTCCTATCAATCACCAGCTCAAGCTCATCAGGATTGGGGTGATTAACCCACCAGTGAGGTAACTTTGTAGAGACATTGTGTGTATGGTTTCCATGGTTAAGCTTCGAAACGTGAAAAATGGGATGAATTGCAACTTCTGATGGAAGATCTAACTGATACGCCACTATCCCAATCTTCTCTAATATACGATAAGGTCCAAAGAACTTAGAAGATAGTTTTTGGGGAGTAGAATTCCTCACCGAGACCTGTCTATATGGATGAATCTTGAGGAAAACCAAGTCTCCAACTTCGAAGACTCAGTTCTTCTTCTATCAGCAAATTTCTTCATGCGCTCTTGAGCCACTTCCATGTTCTCCTTAAGCAATTTCAGAATTTTATCTTTAGATAGCAAAGCTTCTTCAACTGCAGGCACATTTGAGGTACCCTTAACATAATGCAGGAGTGAAGGTGGGGGTCTGCCATAAACTGCTTCAAAAGGAGTGGGTTCGGTTGATACGTGCTAACTTGTATTGTACCAAAACTCTGCCAATGCCAACCATCTATTCCACTCTGCAGGTTTTTGCCCACAAAAACATCGAAGATACATTTTCAATGCTTTGTTTACTATCTCTTTCTGACCATCACTTTGTGAGTGATAGGCCGTGGAGTGATTTAACTTGCAATTTTGCAAAGCGAAGAATTCCTTCTAAAACCTACTGATAAAGATGGGATCTCGGTCACTCAGAATAGTCTTGGGCATGTCGTGAAGCTTATAAGCATTATCCACAAAAGCTTGAACAACTGTCTGAGCAGTAAAGGGATGGGAGAGCCCTGTAGAGTGTGCATATTTAGACAAACGATCAACGACCACCATTATGACATTCTTGCCATTGCTCTTAGGGAGTCATTCTACAAAATCCATTGATATATCCTCAAACTTTGTCAGGGATAGGGAGTGGATGTACAAGTCCAGGAAGAAGAGTCTCATTTTTATTTTGCTAACAAACAAGACACTCCCTAATCATTTTCTTAATATCTCTACTAATTCCCTCTCATATAAAAGCTCTTCTAACCCTCGGCAAAGTCTTGTGAAATCCTGAATGACCCCCCATACTTGACGCATGATGATCAATGAATATTGAATTCTTCACACTAGTCGTAGGACTGATCAAGATCTTCCTTTTCAAGTACCAAATTCCACCCAATTTCTTGTACGTGTGACATCCAATTTGCCTGCTTGTAGCTTCTCTTGCAGTATAGTAAAATAAGGGTCTTGCTCCACCATAAGCTTCACCTCCTCTAACCAAGTTGGGACTACAAAAGTAATCTCTGAACAAGTGTCTTGTGCACCTTCTCTTCGAGATAATCCATCGGCAACTTTGTTGTCTATTCCTTTCTTATATTCCATCGTGAATGTGAGACCCAATAACTTCCACAGCCACTTCTGTTGAAACTCCGTGTTGATTCTTTGATCCAAATGTATTTTATGCTTCTCTGATCAGTCCTTATATCAAAGGAATTCCCAATCAAATATTGACGCCATTGTTTCACTGCTGGTAAAATGGCTAAAACCTCCTTCTCATAAGTCGATAGAACTAGAGTTTTTCCCTTTAATCCCCTACTCATAAAGGCTATTGGGTGTGACTCTTGCATGAGAATTACCCCAATTCCCTCCTTGAAAGCATCAGTTTCTACTACAAAAGGTTTAGAGAAGTCAGGAGCCTTCAATACAGGGGTTGTAATCATAGCTCTTTTGAGGGCCGCAAATGCACTAGCAACAACTGCAGTCCACTTGAAAGCATTCTTTTTCAACAATTGAGTAAGGGGTGTATCAATTCCACTATAATTCTTAACAAATCTTCGATAATAGCCTGTTAATCTAAGGAATCCCCGCAGTTCTTTCACTGTTTGTGGCTCTTGCTACTCCTCCACAACTTGTATCTTCCTAGAATCCACTGATATACCCTTCGCACTGATAATATGGCCCAAATATCCAACTGATTCCCTTCCAAAACTGCATTTGCTCACCTTAGCTAGTAGCTAATTAACCCTCAAGACTTCTAGGGTGTGAGAGAGATGCTTAAGATGGCTTTTCCATGTCGGACTATAGACTAAGATATCATCGAAAAATATAAGGACAAACTTCCTTAGATATTCCTTGAAGATCACATTCATTAAACACATACCAAAGGGCATCACTAGAAACTCAAATTGGCCATGATGAGTACGAAAAGCAGTCTTGGATATATCAGTATCCTTCACCCTTATTTGATGATACCCCGTTCTCAAGTCTATTTTAGAAATAATATTTACCTCCGTTCAACTCATCAACTAGCTCATCAATAATAGGAATTAGGAATTTGGCCTTGATTGTTTGGTTGTTTAAGGCCCTGTAATCAACACACAACCACCAGCTACTGTCAGCTTTTTTCACTAATATCACTGGTGAGGCATATGGTATGTTGCTTTGGCAAATATGATTTGATGAGAGCATCTCTTCTACTTGCCTTTCAATCTCATTCCTTTGGTAATGGGGATGTTTATAGGGTTTAAGGCAGACAGGTTTGGCTCCTTCAACTTCCGGGATCTGATGGTCTATAGGCCTCTGCATGTAGCGCCCCGATTTTTCTATACTGGAAATTTGTGACATACCCAGAATCTTTACTTCAATGAGTACACAACACAGGAAACCACATTAAATTAAAAACTTTTATTATATTGTCATAATTTACATCATAGATTACACAATAAATTACATTATACAAGGAACTATATTTTCCACTTGGATGCTTCCCGCAACTCGAGTCTCTTGCTCCCACGATTAGATAGTCCTGCACACTAACCAACTGTGGACACATTAGTTGAATGCAACTGATGCAATGCTGATAAAACCAGCGATCTCAAAACCTCAATAACCAATATTTGATGCAAAAGAAAACTGTGAAGTCAAATCATAGGTGTCGGTGTATGCCATGATCTAGATTCTAATGTACAAATTCAAAATACACACAATGCTCCTACTCTAATGCAAAACGTATGCATTCCATGCTACATACTTCCCAAATTGAGTTTGTGTTCTTCAGATGATAGGGTTCAATCCCCGGCCATGCATCTTACTCTTATACTTTTTCCTGTTTCTGACATTCATTTAGTGACTGGTAGAGTTGCAGTATATGCGGTCTATCCACTACTGCTGCGGACCAATGGTCTTTCTTCACTCCCGAGCAGTCTGGTGATCACTCCATTCTGTTGAGACCGGTAGTTTTTCTCCATTCCGCACGGGACCAGTGATCTTTCTCCACTTCCTGACAGGTCGGTGATCATTCAGCCTTGTCGGAACCGGTGGTCTTTCTCCACTCCTGAACTATACCAAAAGTTATCCAAACATAAGACGAATCGTAGGTACTCCCTACTCCGCCAAAAGATACACTGTTTAACTCTTGCTCCCTATTCATATTGATACAGAACATAGACGAAAGCTTAAGGGTTCATCCTCTAAGTTCTGACAGGACTTGTGACTTACATTCATGCCCTGCTCTTATCACTAAATTTCAGAAATTAACAGTCGAGACAACGCTGCACGTGTCCCAAACGAGACGATGCCGTACGTGTCTTCTTGACAGGAGAGCACAACGCTCAACTAGTGTCTGCCCTTATAACAATGGTCACATAAACTAGAGCTACTATAATCTAGAAGTTGGTAAACACCATATAACAAAATGTCTATTAACGAACTCTTCTTGAATCCATTCCCAAGGGTTATTCGAATCCAAATAATACCAACTTGCACCAAAATCTACAACACCATTTATCACATATATGCCCTTGTACAAACATACACAAACATGACATCAACACCTCATAGGGAATCATAGTTTTGTGAATCCCATACACTACGTTCTCTCTTACAAGGTCTTGAACTAGCTCATTAAATTCTTTCACACCAAGTTGTTTCACATATGGGTATGCTCACATAATGTCAAAAGAGTTAGTAAACAACATTTCTAAGATTATTAAAAGGCCCTAAAAGTGATAATAACTTGCTTGCTCCAAAAACAGCAAATTCGAAACCAAAAATGCAGTTCTTGCAACTTCTAAAAATCATTAATAATCACCTACTTCTCGGAATTTCAATATCTCAGGTTATAAAGAAAGGTCATTGAGTCTACTACAATTTCTAAGTGGGAAGTTTTCTCAAAATACTTCATTTAAGAGGCCAAAATAATCAATAATTGAAAGGTGTACAAATTTTTAGCAACTAATAAAAACTGTGAACCAGTTGCAATTTCAAATTTTATTTAAATAACAAAGGATGTCCAAAATTCATAAAATTTGGTGAGCATGTTCTAGACACAAGTATCACATAAAAATTTTGGCTTGAAATTCCCAATTTTCAGTGAGATGATTTTTTGGAAATAGAAGTGGTAAACTAGACAGAATCACAGCTCAACCAACAGTGATTTCGGATTTTATAAAATAGCAAGTATCCAAAATTATGAAATTTGGTAGAGATGTTCTAGACATGTGTGAGATGCTACAATAAAAATTCCAACCCTAAACTCCATCTATTCCATGAGTTATGATTTCGGAGTTGAAGTAAAATTCCAAGATAGAAAAATACAAACTTTCCATGTTATTCACAAATAAACATTCATCAACTTGCACCCTACAATCTCATACCATCTCCAACATGAATAAGAGTCTATACTACACATAATTTATCATCCATGAGGGTTGGAGAACACCCACCTTAAAATTGAAGAGTATAACACCTCACTAGCTACTTCTCTTTCTAGCTTGCTTCTTGCTCCAAAATAGCCAACTAGCACTTTTAGAAAAAAATGAGAGGTTGTATGGAAAATGGAGTGAAAAGTGAGCTAGGGTTTTCTTTATACACATACTCATATATATAGAAAGGGGGAGGGGGTTTGGCCAGCCACTAGAAGGGTTAGGAGGGTGTGGGTTTGTGTGGGAGGGTGTAGAAACCTCTAGGGTTAGCTTAGGTGTCCCCACTTTTACACATAACCCCCTAGGTTTTAAATAATTACACAGACTTTTATGCAAGTCAACAATTGTAGGCTAAGTAAAAAATGTAGGCTACAATTGTATTTGTAGTGTATGTATATATATGTGTGTGTGTGTGTGTGTGTGTGTATATATGTAGTGTGTAGTGTGTATGGTAGTCCATGTTGGTTAAATTCCAACCTATGTGTATATAATAACTTACACAAGAATGTGCACAATTCACGTGCAACAACATTCATATGCCAAAAATAACAATATATAATGCAACAATATTTATATACAAAATATTGTTGTACAAAATAATTGTTAATTATTTTGGGGATATTACATTGCGGGGGTAGTTCAAATTGATCAGTAAAAACATCAGGAAAATCTTGCAGTATCTGTTGAATATCCTCAACTTCATTACTGCTTTGGAATAAGCTACTTTTCTCTACTTCATGTTCAATTAGCTCTTGCACTTGGATCATATAGGCTTGGCAAACACAACCACTAATTTTGCCTAACTCTCTAGCTTCCATATACCGCAGGTGAGGGTTTAAAATTCCCTGCAGTCTCGTCATCCTCCCTGTAACTTTGAAGTCCATCGTCGTACAACTGAAATCCATAGTGACTGGGCCAAGAGATGTCAACTAGTGTGCCCCCAAAACTGTTTGAGCGGGTCCTAGTGGAAGGAGTAACAATTCGGCTTGAAGATGTACACCTTGCACCACAAAATTCACATTGGTCACCTTGCCTTCACTGTACATACATTGGCCGTTAGCAACTGTGTTCTTGTACCTTGGTTCCTTCAAAACTGACAAATTAGCCTTTATAGCTGTTTGAGGGTCTAGATAATTGTGAGTGGATTCCGTATCAATCAAAATATTAACTTTCTTCCCATTAATCTTTCCCTTAACACGCATTGTCCAAGGATATACTTGTGACCCAACTAATACATGGAAGGATATCTCAGGGTGGAAATTGGTGGGAATGGGGGTTTGTGCAGGAACTTGGGTAGTTTCTTCAGCTTCAGCAGCTTCGAAAATAGCTTCTTCATCCTCATCTTCCAAACCTTCTAGAAAATAAAATTTTTGAGTTTTACAATGATGGCCTTGAGTGTATTCTCATCGCAGTTGAAGCATAGGCTTTTAGCCTTTCTCCCCCTCATCTCTTGAAGGTTCAACCTCCGAGGAACAACATTGGTGATAGAATTGGAATCTTGAATTTTTGTAGGGGTGGCATTCGGGCCTACCGGGCCGGGTCGGGCCGGGTCGGGCCGGCTATGAAGCACGGATACGGGTACGGGGTGCGGGTACGACACGGGTACGGAGATACGTGATTTTACAAAAAAGTAGGATACGGAGTGCATTGTGGGTACGTTAAATATAAAATAATTTATATTATATTTATAAATACAAAAATATTTTTCTTGTTAAAAATGCAAATATTTAAACAATTTCATAGAACTATAAGAATACATTATTATTATGAGTATTTTTGAGAAAAGAAATGATAATCTAACAATCAAATCTTTGGGTAGTCCTATTTTGTGTTTAAGCATAATTGTAAACAACAAACTTTTGAATTACTTTAGGACCCCATGCATTTATCTAAATATATTTGTGTCTAAAAGTTGTGAAAAATGCATTTAAAAAATTGGGTGCTCCTTGGGTACGCACCCGGGAGTACCCAAGGAGTATCGGCACCCGATACGCACCCGATACGGGTACGTTGACCATTTGGAAGTATTCGTGCTTCCTAGCCCGGCGGGTTTGACCCGGTCCTGGGCTATGGTGGGCGCGGCCACCAAAGATCCCGGGCCGGGCCGGGCCGGAGGGGGGATATTGAGGCACGGCCCTTGGCCCCTAGCTTGGGGGTCGGGCCTGGTTTTTTTTATAAATTTTTAAATATTATTTAATAAAAAATTGTAAGAAAATCTCTTCACAATTGTTAAGAACATATAGATACAAGAGATATTCATTTCATTAGTAAAATTTTATTTCATTCAAATATATTCAAATTACAATACGAGGATTGAATGAAATGGGGTTGTATATATTGAATATGTATATTTTGAATTTCCCAAAATACCCCCCAAAAACTAGCTAGTATAGATCCGTTGGGGGGTATTTTAGTAATTATACAAATACATTTTTTTTAAAATAAATTCGGAAAAAAACTCGGTGGCTAACGGTCGGCCTGCGGGCCGGCCCGGACTGGCCCGGGCCGGTTCAACCCAGTCCCGGGTCTGAGCCGGTCGGGCCGTTGGCGGGTCGGGCCAAAGGCGGGTATTTTTTTTGAGTTTTCGAGGACCAAACCGGCCCCCTTTGACTGGGCGTGCGTACCCCAGTTCAGCCTGCCGGGCCTGTCCCGGGCTAGCCCGGCCCTGATGCCACCCCTAAGTTTTTGCAGGTTGCGAAGGAGCTGGGGTGGTTGTGGTTTGTTGCTTATGAACATAAGGAGGTCTAAAATTCTTCTTCAAACATGCTAACCCAATAGCATCATTCGCGTTCTTCGATCTCTGAGATTTGACATCCCAACGGATCTCATCTCTTAAGCCACCGGTAAATGTACTTAAAAAATGTGCCTCCGACCAATCTTCCACGAATAGACAACCTATCAAACTCTTGCACATAAGTTTCAAGGCCACCACTTTGTTGCAGCTTTGAAAGAATTCCTCCATAGTCTTGAAAAATGGTTGGACCAAATCGTGTAATCAACTCCTCCAAAAATAGAGGCCAAGAGATTTCATGAGCTCGGGGTTTTATGTGCCGAAGGTACCATTGGGCTGCCCTTCCTCGAAGGTTTAACGAGGCATATTTCAGCTTCTGAGACTCGTGGATCTCATAGAAATCGAGGAACTGCTCAACCCTGCAGATTCATTCAGTGGGATCTCCTTGTTGGAAAACAAGGAACTCCATCTTAAATGGAGCTCTAAATACATTCCGTTATCATGACGCCCTGTAGAATTGATGGGTTGGGGTTAGGATGGTTTACCTCCCTGACAGATTTTTGATGAGGAGGATTCGGAAATAGGGGAGGGTTGAGAGGTCGTGGATTGGATTGCTGCATCATCGTGATCCTCGCATCCATCTTGGTTTCCATTGTTGAGAATCTCTCTCCTATGTTGGTTGCTATCGCCTCCACCCTCTCAGTGAGATAACCATTCTGAAGTTGAGCTTCTGCCATTTGACTTTTCAAGTTCGCCACGTCTCCTTCCATCGACATGCTCCCTTCATCACGACCGCCATCATCGAAATTCTTCTTCTTTGATACCAAGTTATCAGGGTTTTGATTGCGATTGGATCTGGGTCATGTCATCGATGAGGAATGTGGAGAATTAGGGTTGAGAGATTGAGTTGGGGAAGAACAATTCAGATTTTTATTAATGCCCAAAAAGATATTACAGCTCAGTATTTATATGGGGTGAGGATGAGGCGGTTTCGCTACAGGACAAGATTACAAATCACACGTGCTCAGTGCACAACACTTACCCGCCTCATACCCGTTCAACTAGAAAAGTGCACACTGCATGTAAAAAACAGATACGAACATTAAAATAGATACAATGAAAAAAAAAGGAGCAGCAACTATGTTAGCGATAAGACTCTGGAACTCTGGTCACTTTGATGGTACTCCGTTAGTTGCAGGTCAGGGCGTTGTCCCTGACAAGGTTGGAGGTTTCTTACCTATGCATCATGGGTGCCAATTCGTTTTATTATTGAATATTGTTGATTTTACAACCGGTTACGAGATATCCATCCAAATGACTTGTATTTTATTATTGTGCATGTTATGACATTAAAATCAAAGTGAACGGTGTGGGTCGGGGTGTGGATCGTCAGTGGGGTTCCTTATAGAGTAATTAAAAGAACTCTATATGAGGGGATCACTTCATTGAGATACAAGGCCTCCTTTTCTCAATATACTTCCGTATCTACGATGAAAAGTTGAAAAAATCTCATGACAATAGATTATAGATAAATACTTTTTGTCTAATTTTTGAACTAGACACTTTCCCAAGGTTAGGGGGTTCTTGAGCTGTAGTTTTACCATATGATTGGAGAATTTGACTATGCCATATAGTAATTAGTCATTTAGGACTATGGTATGCCTTATTGTATCCATAATTTTCTTTGTTAGGAGCCTAGGAATTTGACGCTATCTATGAGTCTATGACTTACTATTATACCTATTATATCTCCTTTACCATCTAAATACTTTCCAGGACCTAGAGGAGTCATGGTGCTTTGCTTGCTATGACATAAAATTTAAGATCCAGTTAGTTGGATGTTCATTTTGAACTATATCTTTATGTTAATAATTAAGCCATGCTCTCATTTTGTTAGAATTCACAAACTATTGTTTCCAACGGTTGTTACTATTTTTTTCTCTCATTGTGGTATCATCCTTGTGCTACATATCTTGTACATTATGGACTTTTGATCTTAAAATTTTGTACTTAAAATATTTTTCCTTAGCTTGAGAGAAATTGGTCCAATATTTGCGTCATTAATGGACAAATGACATAGTCCATTATTTCTTAAAGACTGTCTTTTATAGATTTTTGAGTATTCCTCTCTGGATATAGTTTACTAGGCTAGGAACTTCAAATTGTTCTAGAGAAACTGGCAAAAGTTAAAGTGCGGGTTGGAGAAGACCATTTATTATAAAAGATTGGTCATAGGTTTTTTTTCCCTCTTTTAATGAGCTAACAACCAATTGTACTTTCTGCTGTTCCTCTTTTAACATCAAATATGGAGATTTCGTTTTCTATATGATCATTGCATACAATACTATCTGTATAAATTGAATGCCAATAATTCAAAGATTTTTTAATTAATTGGTTTATTTTTTTCTATTCGTAGGATCACCATATGAAGGTGGCATATTTTTTCTTGGCATTACCTTCCCATGTGATTATCCATTCAAACCTCCCAAGGTAAGAAAATCTCGACCAACTGGCCCTATCCTCTCCCATTCAGAAACTACAGTAATCATAGTCATGTATTCTATTCCTTCCAACGTAGAGTAAATTCTCTAATAGTATCTTTATGATATATAGGCAGTTATTTTGTATCTTTCTTTTGGAACTTTTATCTTAGTATGATGTATCTTTGATGTGTCTTGAATTCGTCATTTATTTCCCTTCCATTTGATTTGTCTGTAATTTAAAGCCTACTTAAAAGTCGTCAGATTGTACAAATTCTCCATATGTGTACATACACATACAAGATGAGGACCCCTTTCCATCTGATGGGAGGTACTATTGGAGGGGGATCCTAAATAAAATAGATAGCTTAAGGATTTGAACAGGATTGGAAAATTTAAAATTAGTTATAACGTAAAAGAAGCATAAATACAAGCACACCGACATTGGCACAATCAAAGTATAAATACAAAAAGGAAAATTCTGAACATAACTTCAAAATAGGAGAGCTCACCACATAAGAATGTTTCACATGACAGGGCTTCTGATAGTAGTGCCCATGCTTTGGCTTTATCACATAGTAGTGCCCATGCTTTGGCTTTATCACCTGTTGTATAGTTGCCTCTTGATAAGAGGCAATAAATTCTATTATCATTTTGTTTTCAGTCCGCATAACCTATTTAAAAAGGCTATATTCTATAGAAGAAAGCAGTTTGAGTATAAGATTTGAGTGTTTCTGATTTCTAGCAGTGTGCCAACTCTTTCCTCCCTTCTCAGCCCTCCATTCTTCATTCTGCTCACTGTCTGAGTTTCAGTCAATGACGATCTGCTCTGAGTAGTGTATGGACTGACACTAGGAAAGAAGGATAGTAAATTGTCTTATATTACTAATCGGTGGTATTTCATACTCTCAAATGGTCTTTTCACAAAGTTGGGTAACTGACTATTATGTATCTTTGGCAGTCCCGTGATGTTAAATATACTGTTAGGTAACAGGTTTCTATGGTCTTCGTCAAGCAACATAAAAATCCTTGCGACTGTATTGAACACCTCTGATCCACTCTAAATGGAGCAAATAAATTGGTTTTCAACATCTTCCTACCATTTACAACTGAGCCCCTAGGTGAGTAGGTGGATGTGGTCAATTGATCATGTTCTGGTAAGACAAGGTGGCAGACTCAATCCACGAGTTCTTACACAGATTGTCATTTTGCAATTATTTTGATGAAAACCTTTTAGAACAAATATATGAATCTTTGGTTCTGTGATATATGAATTATGAGATTATGCGATATATATTCTGACCAGAATTTTTTTACCTATGTAACATAATATGCTGCATCCTTCTCTTGCTCAGGGCAAATATGCAATTTTTATTGTGAATCATGCATACCTTTTGCCATTACCTTGTTTAGCATTTTAATTGACATTATTCATGGAATTTTATTTTTTAAAAATATTCTTGTCTTGATTTAAGTTAAGGGTAGTGCTACACCTACAACCTTTACAACCTTACAACCTTATGTGGCATACAACCTACTCTTCAAGACATTTCCAATGAGATTGTGCCACCTAAGGTTGTAAAGAGAAATGTTGTAAGAATAGGTTGTAAGTGAATCATTACCCTTTAGTTAATATTACCTTGTGCATGAGGCGTGGATACATCAAGCATAAGGTATTGGCAGGCAATTATTACATTTGACTAATAATTTTAGGTTAACTTGCATAGTTTTTAGTGTCGTGTAAGACCTACAATGTACACAAGCAGAAGGTATTGGCAGGCAATTGTTTGGCATGGACTTCTATTGAATAATTGATTAAATCTACCTGATAACCCACTTTGCAATGCAGCACTGATCACAATCTAGTGGAGTGTACCAATTACATTTGACACCTAAAAGTACTATTTAAATCCCTATCAGATGGTCAGATGAATCTTGAGCTTCAAGCTAGTGGTTCAATTCAAATCTTAATCCAATGGCAAACCAAAGAAATTTAATTGTCGTCCCTATCTGAGTGGCTCATTGTCATCTTGGAGTTATTCTCATTAAATATGGGTTTGCCTGAACTGATCACAACAGATCTGATTTTACATGCTTGGTCCTCAATCAATTTAAATTAAACCCTTTATGCTTTGTCTAAGTTAAGCAACTTATGTTCACTCGTTTGGATTATTTCCGAAAGTGTAAACTAGCACTGATTCAGTTCATCGCAAATTTATTTAGCTTATATAAGCCTGATAAACTATATTTGATTGGATGAAACAATTCCCTATCAAATTTGTAGGAAAACCAAACAAAACTGCTAGAGTTGATTTTTATTGAGGACTATAGATTTGATTAAACTCACAATTCCTTATCTAGCCCGAATTCAAGCAGGATTGCGGGCCTGTTTATCAATTGGGCCTTTTGCATGCATAATTCTTTGTTTCATATTTGGACCTTTAACAGTTTAACCAAAACTTGAATCTCTATGATTTCGATCTAGTCCCTCATGCTGATATGGCAGGTTTGACCCTCCATATAAATTGTAGCCATCTGTGGATTTAGGTGATGGAGATTTTACAATCAAAATACGGATTATTTTCTTCGACCTGTATTAGTTAGCATTGGTATCGGGTCGGGTCGGGTCCTTCACTACCCGGACCCGGTCCCCTACGGCTCCAAAAATTGGACCCGGACCTAGACCCGTGAGGACCGGTTTCGGGTCCGGGTCTTATTAAAATATTCCTACCCGAACGGGTAGGAGCGGGAGTGTGAGCGGCAGGTGGAGGATTTAGAATAGAAGAGAGAAGAAAAAGGCATGAGTTTTGAGTTTGGAAGAGGAAGATTTAGAATTGAGGAGGAAGGAGGGGAAGGATTAGGGTAGAATATATTTTTTTTTATGTTGATTTTTTGGAGTTTTTTTAACGGGTGCAGGTCCGGGTCTGGGTCGGGTCTCTTTTGAGCGGAATCGGACCCGAAAGTACAATGGGTCCTATTTTAGGACCCGGACCCAGACCCAGATAGAGGAGGGTCGGTTCCGGTCCAATGCCCGGTCCGGGTCGGGTCTGGGTTTCGGGTATTTATACCAATGCTAGTATTAGTATTTCGTCGTGAAAACCTTCGTCACATTCAACAGAAGATATTCAGAGACAAGGAAACATGATTTTGACCAGCTGTTTTTCCTTTTATTGTCAGTATGCGCCACAATCTGTGGCATCTCTTTAAAATTCTAAATTTAAACTTTGGACCACCGCGATAGCTGCGATTAGACCACCGTGTTACTAAGCAAATGAATAAGTAGTTTGCAGACTACATTGTTACACTATGCAACAGACTGTCAAAGTAATACAACAAGTATTTGTAGAAATGTTGCCGTTACCGTTACTTTTTCCCTTACTGTTAGTACTCGCATCCGCCCTGTATTCCTGGCGCATTCAATAAACTGCTGTAATATTATTCAGTTACCAATATTTATTACACTGCAGGTAATATTCAAAACTCGAATATACCATTGTAATGTTGATTCTTCTGGCAATGTAAGTCTGGAGATCCTAAAGGATGGCTGGAGTCCTGCCTTGACAATTTCAAAGGTGTTAATAGCTATCAAAGCTATCTTCACCAATCCTGATCCATGTATGTGCTACTTTCTCCTACTTATGTCCTTCTAATATTACTGTTTTTTTCTTCTTTCTGCGGATTGGTTTGAGAAGATTACAAGTGTTATTATACTTCGTTTCTGCAGATAATCCACTTGTGTCCAGCATTGCTCGTTTATACTTAACTGATAGAGCTAGGCATGACAAAATTGCTTCAGAGTTTACTATGCGCTTTGCTCGTTAATTTGTCACCTATCAGATTGTATTGGATGTAACATGTAAACTTAAAATCAGTGCAGACTGCTTCTAACATCTAAATTATGTGATTGGAGACAATCTTCTTGTTTCGGTTTAATATGGAGATGATTAGATATTGGGCTTGCTTGTATAACCTTTTCCAAATGGTTTTTTACCTATCTCACTAGTAAGCTGATCTATTATTGTAATCTCTACCTTTGATATTTCTCTTCTAATGTACACACCTGTACATAGATATTTAAGCATGCCAACAAACTGTAATGATCATCTCAATTGCCCATATTTTGGTCAATTTTAAAGCTCATCTTTGACAATCAGTGAAGTATATGGAGTTAAATGAGTCCGATCAATCTATAGACGCTTTCATGGATTCATTCATGTACCTAACCTTGCATGTTCCTTAGTGCTGTACTGGGCTACATGCAGTCCGCAGAATATAACACTACATACTCTTTATCCTAAATCTTCCAAATTATATGGTACATTCTGGATTATAAATACAAAGTTATGTTATTGTAGAAAAATATATAAAGAAAAAGGAGAAATGTACGCAGTGAAGGGAAGAGGAAGAGAGAAGCGGTTAGATGGAGGGGAAAATTGGACGAACCAAGTCTGAAGCAATACTGTTGAAAGCCGAAAGCGGGAGGGGAGAGCTTAGGCTTTAGCCTTTAGGATCTGTAGCAGAAAAAATTGAAGATTAACATAGAATAAAGGATAAAAACAAGATACAATAATCAAGAAAAATGCAATGTTAGTTAAAAAAAGGCAAAGCCAAAGTACCCCCAACTTTGGACCGAGTACAAAATGTCCATAAAACGTTTGAAAAAGTACAATAAACTAATTTTTCCGTTAACTTAACCCTATCCATTAAGTTATAATTATTAAATTATTTTTTTACCCTTACCCTTTCATAATCAAATTTCTTCTTTCTTTTTCCTTGTTCTTCATTCTTTTTTTTCAATTCCGGACCGATCTGTTAAAAACCTATTGTCGTGACCACAAATTATCTATTTATACCATCTGACTCGATCCATTAATGCATTTTATAAATAAAAGTTGAGATATCAGCTTTTGCTTTAATTCTTTTGCAAACAAAATATATTCAAGCAAAAACTTTTCTTTTCCAAATTTATACTGAAGCGAAATCTGCTGGTAGCTACTTAGCTACTCAGACACACATACACGATTCACGGCCCTAGTCAATCTTTTTCCTTTCTCCTTTCAGTTGGTCATTGAACAATCAACAAGCAAAACTTACTAGTACCATACAAGCCACATCACATAGCAATTGGGAGTTAAAGAAGTAAAGAAAGATTGCAGATGTAATATATATTAAAAATTTTAAGCTGATGTCTCACATGTGCTAACAAATTAGTCATTTCAATAATATAAATAACAAAGATAAGCTTTTTTCCGAAATACATTCCATTTAATCTACAATATGCTAACGACCTCCAGACAAATGAAAAATTCGTTCATCTCTAATTGTACAGATCTTTCATTGATCAAGTCCTCAAGCATCTGTTGCTTTTGATAGCTCGCCTTAATTGATAACATACACTTAAATGCATAAACACGTTCAAGTCCCTTATCAACTCTTGCTTTCATTTCGAAAACACACACACACATACAAGAACACATTCAAGTCCATAATCCTCTCTTCCTTTCATTTTTCTCAACCAATAAAAATTGCCTTAATCACTGTCAATATAATTGCTCGCCTTAATCACGGTCAATTTTGATTTATTCGATCGACAGATCGATTGGAATTTGAAAAAAAAAGAATGAAGAAAAAGGATAAAGAAAGAAGAGATCAGATTATAAAAGGGTAAGGGTAAAAAAGTAATTTAATAATTATAACCCTAACGGATGGGGTTAAGTTAACGGAGAAATGAGTTTAGTGCACTTTTTCAAACGTTGTATGAGCGTTTTGTACTTGAAGGGGGGGGGGGGGGGGGGGGGGGGGGGGGGGGGGGGGGATTTGGTATTTTGGTTTTTGCCCAAAAAAAACATAAAATCTTGAAGCTGGGCTAATGTGCTTCATAAAGTTAAAAGTGAAAATGGGATGTTACATCAACGAACTGATGAAATGAGATGGAAGGAAGGAGTGAGAAGGGGAAAAAAAAAGAAAAAAGAAAAAAAGAAAAAAGAAAAACTGAACTAGTCGTACGGTTACAATATGGAGTTCCTTCAATATTCTACCAGCAATTGAGAGAAATATACTGATGAAAGAATTTAAGCCCTCAACTAGACTCTTGTACAATCTGCCAAAGTTGCTACTGACATAGCCAAGGACTCAGTAAGACAGACCATCCTTACTTTTGGAGACAAACTCTTTGTTCAAAATGTGGCCCGAATCAAACAATGCCTCTGTAATCGCTTCACATTACTCAGGTCTTGGATCAACCTTAAGTTCCTTTTCCAAAAGCCACAAATATCCAGCTTCAGGATGAACCGACAACAAGAAGTAGCACTACTCTAACAACAGTTAGCGATATTTTCAACCATACAAATATAGGCAAATTGGTTGTTAACCAATTAGAACATTGTCTCTACATATGATTGAGAAGCTTAAAGCGCCTTTATTGAATTCCTCTTCCTTCATTGGTTACGTACTGTTCGTAGAATTTTGACATTTCGCATCTTAATTTGTGCTGCAGAGCTTGACTTGAGATCATCAGCCCGATTGGATTCAGCTCTTCGCATCTTAATTTGTGCTGCAGAGCTTGACTTGAGATCATCAGCCCGATTGGATTCAGCTCTCGCCTCCATTTTGATTCAATTGTCGATCATTGAAGTTGAGTTCCGTCTAACTGAAGACTGCAAGTTAGTTCGCTTGATATCAATCACGAACAGAGTGGGCGTGCCAGCATAGCAGCATGGTAACACAACGACGGACAATATAGCACTTGGCTCTCTGCTGCTTCACCACGAGCAAACACTGCTTCCCCAACCTCTCCAACCCGCAGCTCCGGCTCCCCTCCATCGCTCTTTATCTAGCAGACTAATCGTGTTCCCTTCGTCACAGTTTATATGAGAAGATCTGCTTGGAGCGTTACCAGAATTTCATATTTATAATTATATGCTTACTACTTAGCAGGAAGGCAGCTAAACTATAAAAGAACACCAAATTGAACACGCAAGTCGTGTTAGTAACGATAATATGGTACTGGTGGGGGGACCACTTGAGTGTTCTAGAAACTTTGTTCCAAAAAGTCTGCTTGGATTTTTGTTAGGTTGTTCAACTGTAGTATCTAAATATTTTTTCCATTTCACAATGTTTTGTTGGTTTGTTTGTTTGTTTGTTTGTTTGTTACTGACTGCACGAGGTTTCCTGGACATTGGAACATTGTCTTGTTGCTTTTTTTCCTGGATCTGATTAACAAAAAGTTTGACCGGCAATGAAGTGATGAATCTAGACCAGCACGTGTTTATTAGAAACGTCAACGTGTCTAGGCTAATTGAAGTCAAGTTGTAGGCTTTTTTGTATGTACGTGTTGGCTTCTAGATGAATTGAGATATAGTTGCTAGCCGGTAGAACAAGATTCGGGTGCAAGTGCTTTGGGTGTGTGCTATGTGTAAAGCTAGAAGAACAAGAGAAAGATGGATTTCTGTTTTTATTCCCTGTTTTGATTCTACATGCGAGTTCCCGTTGGTGCCGGTCTTGAGATTTTGAGTTGAGAACTGAGGCGAACTCCAAAAGTGGTGCCCTAAAATCTTAATGTTCATATAAGTTTTTTTTTCACCGACAACAATAGAATAGTATTGAATATATATACATCGATTAAGCAATGGTGTACATAGACAAAGAATCAGAACAAATTGATCAAACAATGAAAGTATTGAATATATATACATGACTACTTACTAATTAAGTATGCAATTGCATATGCAGATATGAGAAATCATATATGGTAATCAATGAAAAAAAAATTAAAAAATTGATATATATGATGTCCTCTACTACTCTAAAGCCCCACTGCTTCAGATATATAGAAAACTAGATTCAAGAACAAAATTATAAGTTCTACAAGTACCTCTAAGATATAGAAAGAGAACGACAATGACAAAAAAGAGGGATTGACAGATATTTCGTGCTCGTTGTTGGGAGTTCAAAATTTTCATACAAGGCTCGTCGAGCCGTTCCCAACAGTGAGGTGTTTTATACTAGACTCGTTGTTATCAACGGTGAGTTTAGTTCAAAATTTTCAAACAAGATTCGTTATTCCCAACAACTATCTATTCTATGGAGGTTTTTTTTTTTTTAAATTCTCCGAGTACAACAAAGAGTTTCATTCATTGAAAAATTTCAAAGAACATAGTCGTTCTCAATAGCGAGTCTAGTATAAAGAACCTCACTGTTTTTTGAATAAAAGGTGGAATATAGGCTCCATGTTTCATTACTAAGGAGTTAATAAAATAAACCCAGAGTACTAGGTCAGTTACAAAAAAACTACAATGCATGAAATAAAACATAGTACTTCCACATTGCATAGGAGGGTGTGATAGATACAACAAAATCCAAACATATGAGAGCATAAAAACGAAAACAACAAGGTACAAGAGGTCTCTCCAACAACGCCATTGAGAGCGAGCAACCAAGTGATCCGTATTAATCTAAAGGGGTCCCCATCATCACCTCCTCATTGTCGTACTCCTTGTATGGTTATATGATTAGACAGAAATAAATTTATTTATTTGTTATTTTATTTATAGAGCAATTTTTAGTTTATTCACAAATATTGATATTGTGCATCAACAAGGTTCATGTTGCATAGTAATTAAGTGTATGCACAAAGAACACATTCACAGTCTATAATAGAACTGGACATTCTATTTGGCAGACTGTAGCACAACAAGTGAGTGGGTCGACTCGAACTTGTTGTGCTAGTTCGTTTAGTACGAACTGATGGAACAAAGAATGATTACACTTGTAAATAACCACAAGACAATGTTATTGTTAAAGACAATATAAACATGACCTCTAAATCCTGAGCATATAGTGAACTCATTTTTTAATATCACACATTTTGATAAATCAAAGAGTGAGGCCTTCTAGATCAATACCTCGATGCATTGGATGTGTCTTATTAGAAATATGAGAACATGTATTTGTAATACGGAATCTTATCTCTAAAAGAGAAGATATTCCCTTGTTCATTTAACGAATGTTATAATCTGACAATCAAATCCCATGGGTGTATTTTACAGAAAAAAATATTTTATTATATACAAAATTTTATTTTTTTGTAAAAATTAAATTTTAGAGTCATTGTCAAATTGTATAAAAGGTTTAATGTGAAAACAAGGTTTAAGTTACAAATTGACCCATGGAGATGGTAGCACGAATTCCAAGGGTGCATTTGTGAATATCGGTAAAGGAGGGGTGTCTTGTAGAACTATATTGTGATAGAGGTCTAATAATAATGTAGATTTTAGTTGGGGAGCAAAATACAAATACATAGTGGACGGTATTGTAATTTTATTCCAACTAGGATTTCCTAAAGTTCCTAACCCTAGGCTTTCATCTCCTCTATAAATATGAGAGCAAGACCTAGCCGTCTCTCTTGTGCTTCTCACCAGGATATAGAAGAAAATGAGAGGAAGAACTAGAGTTAGAATTGAAGGAGAAAATGAAACAAGAAATCAAACTTTGAAGGTAAAACTTATTGATTTATGTTCTTATTATTTTATTTGAGATTAGATTAAATATTAGATCATTGTGATCTTGGAAATAAGGAAGAACAAAATCCCAACAGTGGTATCAGAGCCACTTTGATCTAATTTTAATCAATCATCTAATTAATTCTTATTAGGTTTATTATTTTTTAATTTTAAAAAAAAACAGATCGGTTTTCGAGATCGATTTTTTTAATCAAATTTTTCTTAGATGAATGCTACATCCACTACCAATTTTACTATATTTCTCTTCACTATCTTAGGTGGCACACTCCAATAGGTAGAAGAAGATAGAGTAGGTGGGGGAACTCTCCAATAGGAGTATACCACCTAAGATAATGAAAAGAATGGTAGTGAAATTGGCAGTCGCTAAAGCATTACTCTTTTTCTGATCGGATGGTGGGGGTGGAGGTCCAGCGGCCGTACTCCAAATTCAAATAATTTATTTATTTATTTTGATGGGGAGGAGTCCAATCGCCAAGCTCAAGACCCAATCCACTTTTTAATTTATTTTTTATTTTATCAACATCATCAGTCCACTTCATCTTATTATTTTTTTGATGAAATAAAAATTTTTTTTTGATGAAAAACTTCATCTTATTATGAAACTAGATATTGATTTATAAACAGGATATTGATTGTGATCATAAACAGGATATTGATGATAAGATGATGTTAAAACTAGATCATAAACAGGAAGTTGAAAACCGGTTTTCAAAGCCGGATGCCAGTTCATCAAAAATTAAAATCTTTCTGAATTTTTTTTTTAAACTTTCTGTTTTTAAATAAATTACCCATGGCCAGATTCACTGACGCTAATCAAAAATTAAAACTTTGTGATTTTTTTTGTTTATGTATTTATGATTCAATTTTTTTTGGATTTAAATTGTTTTCAATTTTTATTATTATTAACTATACCAATAATCTAGATCTCATTTTTTTTTAATATAAGTCTAGATCTAATAATTATTTATGATTGTTATATTCTTTTTTACTTATTGGAGTTAACTTGATATTTTTAGATCTTAGATGATATTGGTAGAAGCTTTGCTTTCCGCTGTCTTGCATTATTATACTGCCTGTGAATGTATGTGTATATTTTTTAGAATCCCCCATGGCCAGAACTTTTTTAATTTTATTTTGTTGTTCAGTGATGTAAACCTCCTTATGTTGAGGTAGTTTTGTTATTCATTAATGTAAACCTCCTTATATTGAGCTAGTTTTGTTATTCATTGATGTATACCTCCTTATGTTGAGGTAGTTTTATTGTAATTTAATATAAGCCTCCTTATGTTGAACTAGTTTAAATTTTGTAAATATCGATGGAGCAAAGACAAAGCAAAGAAGGAGGACATGAAGACTAGATCTCTAGGTTCTCTATTACAGGAATACATCTAAATATTTGTTTTGTCCATGTGTTTGGGTAGAGGATGAATGCATTTATTTCTATTGATATTTCCGTTTTAAATTGCATTGAATGTTAATTGAGCTAAAACAGATATGTTCTTTAATTTTCTCATATAAAAATATCGAGTGGGAGAGGGTTCTTAATGAAACCCACGACCTTCCATTATCTATTCACAATAGTATTGAAACGGTACCTCGTTTTTCTTTATGAAGCTCCCTAACGGGGGGTACTTAACATGGACTATAAGTCTGAATTTCTTTAAGTAAGAATATGAATTGGTAACATGAAAAGAGATTCTCCCATCGAGGACTTAATTCATGTAATCAATTTTAGATTCTTGATAATGGTGCACACTCGACCAATAAATAATGGTAAACTTCCCAATGGATATTTATCGTTAGGTATTGGAGGCCAAAGAAATCAGATGTTAATTTGACATATCAAGTCTAAGAAAATTAATGGGTTTCCCGCTAGTTAGTGGTAGCAAATTTTCCCAACGAAATTTTTAACCATAGGACTAGTCATCCGATTTTTCTCTATAAGTTTATGGTTTGAGGAAACCCATATTAATTATGATGAGAATTTAAAAAGTTTTGTTTAAACCATTTTTTGTTCTAGTTCTTATATTATGTTTAAAATTATTTCAGATGTCTTCCGGCATGAACCCACTCTTTATGATTCTTAAAGACAATAAGTTAGAAGGACTTAATTATGTTGACTGGAAATGCAATCTTGACATTGTCCTTGCCTCTTAGAATTACAAATTTGTACTTCTAGAAAAGAAACCTGATGAGCCCACGGATGAAACTTCCCTGGAAGGTTTTGATTATCATGAAGCATGGGTTAAAGCTGATGACATGGCTAAATGTTATATTTTGGCATCCATGTCAAATGTGCTTCAACACCAACACAATAAAATGCCGCATGCTTTAGATATGATTACTAGCTTAAAAGAGATATTTGCCAGTCAATCGCGAGCCGCAAGGCAAGTTGCGATGAAAGCAATAATGAATGCTGAGATGGCTGAGGGTGCTCCTATTCGTGAGCATGTCTTGAAAATGATGGGATTCCTTAATGAACTTCAGATTCTTGGTACAGTAATCGATAAGGAAACCCAAGTTAATATGATCCTTCAGACGCTACCACACTCATTCAATCAGTTCACGCTCAATTACAATATGAGCAAAATGAATCTGTCCCTTTCCGAACTGATGAATGAGTTGATTGCAGCTGAAGGTATCGTTAAACCAAAATGTAGTGTTTTCATTGGTGAAACTTCTTCTATCAACCGAAAGGTAAGATAGGAAAGAAGAAACAAGGCAAAAATTTTAATGGTAAATCTGGTTCTGGGAAACCAACAAAGCTTGTGAATCAAGAGAATAAACCAAAGGGAAAATTTTTCCACTGCGGTATCAAAGGGCATAGGAAAGGGAATTGCATGAAGTATTTGGCAAAGAAAAATGCCAACTCAAGTATGCCTGAATAACTAGTTGCTGAAACATGTTTTGCGGAGAAGTCTATAGACATTTGGTGTTTTGACTCAGAAGCCACTGACCATGTTTGTAATTCCATGCAGGGGTTCAAGACAACAAGGGAACTAAGTGATGGCGAAGTTGATATTTATCTAGGATCACAACATCAAGTTAAAGTTGTAGCAGTAGGATCAGTTGATTTGCAGTTTAGTGATGGAAGATCTTTAGTTTTGAATAATGTTCTTTATGTTCCAGATATGAGGAGAAATTTAATTTCGGTTAAATCCTTATGAAAACATGGATATTCTAATTTATTTGAGGACAAAGCCATAGTTCGTAAGAATGACAAGTTTATTTGTTCAGGTATAATAAAAGATGAATTATATTTGCTTCATACTATTTCTTCCAAACTGCCTATTAATGAAACTAATGTCTTATCTAGTACTATGTCAAACAAAAAAAAATACCTTCTAGTAATTTTACGGCTTTTTGGCACTTACGTCTAGGACATATTAATCCTGATAGGATTGACAAATTGGAGAAAAGTGGATCTTTGGATCCCTTGGCAGAGGAGCCTATGCCAGTTTGTGAATCTTGTTTGCAAGGGAAAATGACTAGACGACCGTATTCTGGAAAAGAAAATAGAGCCAAAGAACTTTTAGAATTGGTACACACAGATGTATGCGGACCTATGAGCACCAGTGCAAAGGGAGGCTATGAGTATTTTGTGACTTTCACATATGATTACTCAAGATATGACTATGTATACCTAATGCGTCACAAGTCTAAAACTTTTGAGAAATTCAAGGAGTTTAAGACAGAAAGTGAAAAGCAACTAGGTAAACACTTAAAGATTTTTCGTTCAGATCGAGGAGGAGAGTACCTCTCTAGTGAGTTTCGGGATTATCTTACGCAGTGTGGGATTGTACCATAGTTATCTGCACCTAACTGTCCCCAATAAAATGGTGTGGCTGAGAGGAGGAATAGGGCTTTACTTGATATGGTTAGATCTATGATGAGTTACGCTACATTACATATATCTTTCAGCAGTTTATCTTTTGAACTTGGTTCCATCTAAGGCTGTTGATAGCACACCTACTCAGTTATGGAGTGGGAGACAACCATGTATACAACATTTGCTTATATGGGATTGTACTGCATATGTGCGGATGTAACAGCTAGATAAGTTGAAAACAAGATCAGAAGCTTGTCTGTTCATTGGGTATCCAAAAGGAACTCGTGGAGTCATGTTCAATAGTCCTAGTGAACAAAAAGTATTTATTTCAACACATGATGTTTATCTAGAGGAAGACTATGCGATGAAACATATTTCACGACGTGACTTGATTTTGCATGAGTTGTCAGATAATCCGACACAAAGTCTTGATAGTATAGATGCAAATTTACCTGATACTACTTTAGTTACCAAAGAAAATTCTAATATTGCACCGGTACTTCGTCATAGTGGGAGAGAAACCAGACTACGTGGCAGTTACATGCTTTTGGGAGAAGCCACCGGGCCCATCCCTGATGAGCATGACTCAGATTCCAGACACTACAAAGAGGCACTTAAAGATGTTGACTCAGAATCCTGGCAAAAGGCCATGAAATCAGAAATGGACTCTATGTACTCTAACAAAGTCTAGAATCTTGTAGAACTGCCTGCAAATATTAAACCTATTGGATGCAAGTGGGTATACAAGAGAAAGAGAGGAGTAGATAGGAAGGTTGAAACCTTCAAGGCACAATTAGTGGCAAAGGGTTTCAATCAAAGGGAAGGCAAAGATTATGAAGAAACCTTTTCGCCAGTGACTATGTTGAAATCTGTTCGAACTCTCTTATCCATTGCAGCTCATTTCAATTATGAAATTGGGAAAATGGATGTCAAGACCGCATTCTTAAATGGGCGTCTTGAAGAAGAGATTTACATGTCTCAACCAGATGGTTTCCATAGTTAAGGGCCAAGAGGATAAAGTATGCAAGTTGGATAGATCCATTTATGGACTAAAACAAGCATCTAGGAGTTGGAACATGTGCTTTGATTAAAAGATAAAGTCCTATGGTTTCGATCAGAACGAAGATGAACATTGTGTATACAAAAATATTGTGGGCAAAGTAGTGGTATTTTTAATTCTTTAAGTTGATGACATTCTGCTCATTGGTAATAATGTAGGATTCATGACAACGATCAAGATTTGGTTGTCAAAACAGTTTGATATGAAGGACTTGCCAGTTATATTCTTGGCATTAAGCTCTTTCGAGATCGCCAGAAAAGAAAAATTGGACTTTCCCAAGCTGCGTATATAGATAAGATACTGGTTCGTTTTGGCATGCAAAATTCTAAGAAAGGTCTTTTATCTTTTAGACACAGAATACCTCTTTCCAAAGAACAGTGTCCAAAAACAGCTGAGGAAAGAGAGAAAATGAGATCAGTTTCTTATGCATCAGCAGTAGGAAGTCTCATGTACGCTATGCTTTGTACACGACCAGACATCTGTTACATAGTTGGCATGGTCAGCAGATATCAATCAGATCCAGGCTTTGAACATTGGTTAGCTGTTAAACACATATTAAAGTATCTTAATGTTACAAAAGATTATGCGCTAGTATACAGCAGTTTCGAATTGTCACCAAGAGGTTACACCGATTCTAATTTCCAATCAGACAAAGATGCTAGTAAGTCTACTTTTGGATATGTTTTCACCTTGGGTGGAGGGTCCATCAGTTGGAGTGTGAAGCAATCTTGTATTGCTGATTCCACCATGGAAGCTGGGTATGTGGCTGCGTCTGAAGCAGCTAAAGAAGCAGTATGGCTAAGACAGTTTCTTTCAGATCTTAGAGTTGTACTATTGACATTGTCACCTATGATTTTATATTGTGACAACACTAGTGTAATTGCACAATCCATGGAACCAAGAAACCACAAGAAGGCAAAATACATTAAGCGGAAGTATCACATCATCAGAGATTTTTTCAACAATGGAGAAATCGCTATAAGAAAGATACCAACAACTAATAACGTCGCAGATCCTTTTACAAAGACATTGCGGCAAAAGAGTTTTGAGTCTCATCTGGGCAGCATGAGTCTTAAGAGGGATCAGATTGCTATTTTTTTAGTGATTGTTAGTATGCCCTCAAAGTTTATCTTTAAACCGTGAGTGCAAGTGGGAGTTGTAGGGTTATATGATTAGACAGAAATAAATTTATTTATTTGTTGTTTTATTTATAGAGCAATTTTTAGTTTATTCACAAATATTGATATTGTGCATCAACAAGGTCCATGTTGCATAGTAATTAAGTCTATGCACAAAGAACACATTCACAGTATATAATAGTACTGGGCATTCTATTTACTGTAGCATAACAAGTGAGAGGGTCGACCCGAACTTGTTGTGCTAGTTCGTTTAGTACGAATTGATGGAACAGAGAATGATTACACTTGTAAATAACCACAAGACAGTGTTATCGTTAAAGGCAATATAAACATGACCTCTAAATCCTGAGCATATAGTGATCTCATTTTTTAATATCGCGCATTTTGATAAATCAAAGAGTGAGGCCTTCTAGACCAATACCTCGATGCATTGGATGTGTCTTATTATAAATATGAGAACATGTATTTGTAATACCGAATCTTATCTCTAAAAGAGAAGATATTCCCTTGTTCATTTAACGAATGTTATAATCTGACAATCAAATCCCATGGGTATATTTTACAGGAAAAAATATTTTATTATATACAAAATTTTATTTTTCTGTAAAAATTAAATTTTAGAGTCATTGTCAAATTGTATAAAAGGTTAAATGTGAAAACAAGGTTTAAGTTACAAATTGACCCATGGAGGTGGTAGGACGAATTCCAAGGGTGCATTTGTGAATATCGGTAAAGGAGGGGCGTCTTTTAGAACTATATTGTGACAGGGATCTAATAATAATGTAGATTTTAGTTGGGGAGCAAACTAGAAATACATAGTGAACGGTATTGTAATTTTATCCCAACTAGGATTTTCTAAAGTTCCTAACCCTCGGCTTTCATATCCTCTATAAATATAAGAGCAAGGGTAAAACCTAGTCGTCTTTCTTGTGCCTCCCACCAGGATATAGAAGAAAAGGAAAGGAAGAACTATAGTTAGAATTGAAGGAGAAAAGGAAACAAGAAATCAAAGCTTGAAGGTAAAACTTATTGAATTCTGTTCTTATTATTTTATTTGAGATTAGATTAAATATTAGATCTTTGTGATCTTGGAAATAGGGAAGAACAAAATTCCAACACTCCTCCACCTCAAAAGCTCTGGCGATTCTCCCTCTTGGACCTGCCACCGCCGTTGTAACCCAAAAGGAAATAAGATGCATGATATGAGTATGATTGGTAGAAATCTATATAATAGAACACAAAGAAAGCTATCAAGTGGCTCTTCTTCAATCCCCTCAAAATCAAAAGCCCAGATCTAACCTCACAAAACACATTCCCCCCCCCCCCCCCCCCCCCCCCCCCAAAAGTTTCCCCCCAAAACTCAAATTCAAATCCCCCCACCCAAAACAACTCCTTTATTTATTTAATGATCTCTCTCTCTCTCTCTCTCTCTCTCTCTCTCTCTCTCTCTCTTCGAAAAATTAAGAAAATAAAAATTTTAAAATTTTTAAAAATTTAATCTCTCTCTCTCTCTCTTTTTCTATCTCTCTCACTTCTATTCAAAAAATTAAGAAAAAAAATTTAAAAATTTTTAAAATTTCAAACTAAAATTTAAAAATAATTCAAAAAAATCAAAAAAAAACTAATAAAAATTTTATAAAAATTTATAAATTCAATATATATATATATAAAATTTTAACTTTTTTAAATTTTTAAAAAAAAATTAATTTTTTAAAAATTAATTTTTTTAAAAAATTAAATTTTTTAAAAATTAATTTTTTTAAAAAATTAAAATTAAAATTTTAAAAAAATAAATTAAAAAAAATTTGAAATTTTGAAATTTTGAAAATCTCAAAGCAAATCCAAATCTAATGTTAAACCCCAATCAAGAGGTCGTCGCTGATATCTGATCCGCTGTTGATTCCGTATCGGCGACTCCCCTCAACCAAATCGAGAGCCCTCTATATGCGATGCAACGTCTCTAATTTCATCTCATTAACTGAATTCTCATTCTAATTTTTATTTTTTTTTTGTGCAGGGGATTACTCAGTTTTTTGTTGACTCGAATTTTGTGTGTGCATTTAAGTTCAGAGAGGTGTGATTGTTTTATTTTTGGGTTTGAAAATTTTTAATTTGGTGATTTATTTGATGAGTTTCTTTTATTGGTTTTGATTTAAGGTGTACGCAAGTGAGATGGATTATTTGGTGACCTCAATTTGGGCTTCCAAACCATAGCAGAACAGGTAAGCTGACTTGCAACCTAAAATAACTTCGCAAATATGCAACATTGATTTCTTTACTACAAGAAAAAATACTATCGTGAAGTGTTCCCTTCACTAGTTATTAGAAACCATGAATAACATAACATATAAGAACTTTTAGTATATGTTTGGATATATAGGATTGAGATGACTGGAGTTTACCAGTGAAGGGTGCAAACTCTCCACACAAGAAAGACACCTAAAGTAAATTTGTTATTTATCCATTTTGGTTTTTTTTTATAAAGGTGCAATGTAGGGAGACAAAGTGGAGATAAAAGAAATGATTAGTTTGGATTAGAGTTTTGAGAACTTCATGTATTTCATTTTGGTGTAAATAATAATAAGAGGCATTTCAATTGCAAACAGAGTCTCGGACAAATAAATGTTTAGATTATTGGTATTGTAGATACCTTCACACATACACTTGCGTTACCATTGTATTTAGACATGCTCATAGTGGTTATGAGATTATAGTAAGCTCTATAAAACCTATATGATAATGTCCTTGCATAACTATTACAAGCATCTAAAAGTGATGCTGAAGTTAAAAAAAACTCTATGCAGTATTTCTAACAAACTATATGCATTCCAGGTAAGTTCAAGCTAATGATCAAAAAGGCGATGGTTGAGCTTAAAGGTAGATATACTGCTTTCTCATATAATATGTTTGCTACTTCAATTAACTTGCTGGACCTCCAAAACTATTTTATATAATTAAACCATGTACACCGTTCCGAAGACGTGCCATAGGCACGTGTCAACGGGCAATCCTAGTACTATTACAAGTCTCACGAAAATAAAAGTTATTTCTGTCAAGCCATAAAACCTAGATCGTTGCGGCGATAGCGATACACCACGCTTTCCTCATTTCATGTCTCTCACTAGTGAAGGTGGGTCCTGTCCATAGATCTTCATAAACCCTAGGATATACTGATGTGCCGAGGGCAAACAGTACCTCATACAAAACGACCTTATTTCTAGGGCATTCTAAGAAGAGATGAGCTTTTGATTCCATGTGAGTATGGCAGGGCCTGCAGTTAGTGTCGATGTGCGATTATCTTTTAGCCAGGTTCTCTAGTCAGAATCGCATTGTTGAGGACTAGCCAGAGAAATACTCAAACTTTCAACGAGGCTTTGGTTTTCCATAGAATCGTAGATCATTTTGAGCTACACCCACTAAAATGGATGTGGTTATACAACGACCTAACCGTGAAAGAACCATTCTTCTCCAACCCCCATGACTTCCAGTCTGGGCCTTGGGAATATCTAACCCCAGATTAACCAATATAAGATTGTAAGGTCCCCAATCCCAATTGAGATTTCGGATCGGGCCACAATCTGAAGGGGGGTCTTCAAGAACCACGCTTCCACGTTTTGGCCACAGTAATGTTAGGATGAGAGGTAAGCTCAATTTTTTTTGGGAATAACTCTTTAGTGATCCCCACACCACTTGTCCCACCAGAACCTGGTCAACCGACCGTTATCAATGAAGAATGTGACACAACTATGAAACATATCGTAGACTTTAGCCACCTCTTTCCAAAACCAAGACACTTTAGGGCCCAATTGGAACTCAAATCTATGTGTCCCCTTTTCAAGAAGGTAAGCATGGATAAAATCCTGCCAACCTTCACCATTATGGTGGAACACTTTCTACCACCATTTACCGATGATGGCTAAATTCATGTCTATCAAGTAAATGATGCCAAGCCCTCCCTGACTCTTTTTTATGCAAGCTTTCTCCCACCTGATAAGATGGTAACCCCCTTTGTTTGCATCAGCCCATTTCTAGAAGAATCTCTTTCTTATTGAGACATTTGTATATTGAGACATTTGGTTATTCCAGAGAGTTATTGCTCTCTAAAGAAAAAATACAAAAAACAAAATTATGAAGAGGCCGTTGTTGGAATCAGCGTCGCAGTTCAAATGCGACCGCTATTTATAACATCGACTTCAAGTTGAAACTAGACCTAAGTGAAGAAGAATAAATTGGTTTACAAATCCAAAGTTGACAGCTAAAAAACTATATTTGTTTGATAGCATGAGTTGCCCATGTGATGGCAATGGTGATGGTTGGTAGACCCTATTCCAAAGTTGACAGCTAGAAATCTATATAAAATTGATAGCCATTTATATCAAAGAATGTATATGTCAAATGATGACATGAGCAACCTGAAGTTGATAACTACATTCATGAGCAAACTTTGAAATATGGCCCACCAACTATCATCGTTGCCATCACATGGGCAGCTCCTGCTATCAATAAATATAAGATTTCTAGCTGTCAATCATAAACCCTCACCATCGTGGGCGCCGTTGGGAATAGCGGCCCACATATTATCGGGGCCACTATTCCCAATAGCGACCTCCCTTTAAATACTTTTCCAGACAGTAAAACTCTTGAAAAAATATCATCCATAACTAAGGTGGCTTGGGAATAGTGACCTATACTATATTGAAGTTGCTATTCCCACTAGCGACCATTTTGTACCTTTTTGCTTTCTTTTTTCAGAGAGCTATTACTCTCTGAAATGATCAAGTGCCCCAATATGATTGAGAATGTCGTTGTTCCCATCAACAACTTCATAAGTATTGTAGCCGTTAATGGAAATATCAGCAACAAAAAAAAGAATCAATTTTTTTAGAGGTGGTCGCTATTCACCATCAGGGCCGGTCCCGAGATTTCCTGAGATTTATAGGCCATCGTGCGGAAAGAAAAAACTAGGGACCTCTTTACATTTTCTAATACTATACACACACACACACACACACACACACACACACACACACACACACACACACACACAACATAACAACGGGTGTAACACCCCGAATTCCAAAACAGACTGAATTCGAAGTTCCACAGAATCTTTACACTTCTCTTCGTACAATTTTACAAGGAATTAAAAACTTTTGTTACATCAGAGTTATATTTACATTACACTTATACAGCTGAAGCAAATTACAATAATTACATGAATAAAAATATACAAACAATAATTACATGAATAAAAATATACAACACTTGAATCAATCTTTAAGCAGCATGCATACTTTAATCTTGTCAGTCACTTTACCCTGCATAGAAACTGTGGGCACGTCAGTTGCGTACAACGGACGAAATATTATACATGGTCATCCTCACTATGCCGAACAGTATAACGATTTTCAGTACTTAAACAAACCACAAACTTGATCACAGACAAAGCTACAGAGGGACTATCCTATTGATGTCGTGTTGTGCTGTGCACTTAGTCCTTAATGCAGTTGTTTATATTATATGACACTAATGCGCACTTGTTCAGAGTCTATGCAGCTCATACTACATAGGTCCAAGGGCAAGCATTTAACCGTTCTTCATCTTGTAGGGTTCAATTCCTTGCCATGACTTAATCTACTAGGGTAACTACGGTAAGTATCCTAGGTGTTCTATGAGTTACGAGCCCACGTCTAGGCACCCTGGAGAGAACCCCATGCACTGACACATGACTCATCATGCAGGCATCCTATGGTCAATTCACCTTTTACCAAAGACATGGCACCACCCGTAGTCATTAGATCACCCCATAAGCGTCGCCACCGGGACAATACTCTGGAGTAGTATCCACGCCCTATTCATGACGCATCATGGGACATCCTGTGAATACTCTCACGCCGCCAATCCAATGGCCTTCATACTCATGTTTTTCTCTTACGTTCATCACATCTCCACTATGTATCTAATCCTTATGTATAAATGAATATCAACATTCTAGAATCTAACATTACCCTTACATCGGTCTTTCCATATCAATTATTATCAACAACCCAAACTTGGTCAAAATATCATAATTCTCTTTTCAACGTTCTCATTCTTGCCAACGTAAGGTCTTAGCTAAAATTCTAGTCTAAGTCCTCTTTTTATGTTCATAAAAATGGCATACTTGCTCACAAAATTTTACATTTCATCAAATTCTCTTTTTCAACACATTTCCATGCACAACTTGCATATTCTCTAACCAATTTCTCATTTAAGTCTACTCAAATAATTATGAGTGAAAAATCTCAATTTGATCTATTTTCAATAAAATTTCTCTAATTTGTTTTGAAATCATCCAAGATTTTTATGATTTTTTATTCTCAATTTTACTCCTATTTCTCATTAAAAGTCCAAATATTTTGCAAAATAATTTTTGTGAAGTCCTTATATTTTCAGAAAATTTTCCCAATATTTTTCTCAATTTTATATCACATTTAAAAAAACCCAAAAATCAAATGCACTAAAAAAAATCGGATTTTTTCTTTAAAAAAGTGGCCTCAGCCGGTTTCGAACCCTCACACAAAGGCCTCATTCATGACATGGCACCACCCGTAGTCATTAGACCATCCCATAAGCGTCGCCACCGGGACGGTACTCTGGAGTAGTATCTACGTCCTATTCATGACGCATCATGGGATATCCTGTGAATACTCTCACGCCGCCAATCCAATGGCCCTCATACTCATGTTTTTCTCTTACATTCATCACATCTCCACTATGTATCTAATCCTTATGTATAAATGAAGATCAAGAATCTAGCATTACCCCTACATCGGTCTTTCCATATCAATTATTATCAACGACCCAAACTTGGTCAAAATATCATAATTCTCTTTTCAACATTCTCAATCTTGCCAACTTAAGGTCTTAGCTAAAATTCTAGTCTAAGTCCTCTTTTCATGTTCATAAAAATAGCATACTTGCTCACAAAGTTTTACATTTTATCAAGTTCTCTTTTTCAACACATTTCCATGCACAACTTGCATATTCTAACCAATTTCATATTTAAGTCTACTCAAATAATTATGAGTGAAAAATCTCAATTTGATTTCTTTTCAATAAAATTTCTCTAATTTGTTTTGAAATCATTAAAAAATCAAGTCCAAGATTTTTATGAATTTTTATTCTCAATTTTACTCTTATTTCTCATTAAAAGTCCAAATATTTAGCAAAATAATTTTTTTGAAGTCCTTATATTTTCAGAAAATTTTCCCAATATTTTCCTTAATTTTTTTATCACATTTTAAAAAAACCCAAAAATCAAATGCAAAAATCGAATTTTTTCTTTAAAAAAAGTGGCCACAGCCAGTTTCGAACCCACACACAAAGGCACCAAGGTAAACAGTCACCGCACTAACCCGCACGCACTAACCAGAAGTGACACAGTGCCCAACTGTTTGAAGGAGGGACTTAGTTATGGTAAGATTTGTTCTTGGGATTAGTGAAAAATCGAATTTTGAAAAATAAAAGCCTCTGTCGAGACTCGAACCCAGGCACAAAGAGTGCAAAGAGCTACAGTAGAGCACTAATGGCGCCCCCTCTAACCAGTATGACCTTAAGGGTTAACTGATATGAGAGTGGGTTAAATTAGGTTTGTTTCGAATCTCTGTTTATCAAAATTATTTCGTTTTTCAAAAGCTCTTAACTTAGTTTCTCTTCCACATAAAGTCATAAAAATTTTCAGAATACTGAGTTTATGTATAATTAACAAACCAGTGTTTTAAAAACATTTTTTTGATATTAAAACATGAATTTCTCATTCTAATTGTTCTACGCCTACAATTGCAATAATTCAATTTAGCAAACTCTCTACCAAATTTTGCATTACAACTACATTAAAAGAATATTAATTCTTGCTTTTCTTCCTCTTTTATCCACAATACCCAATGTCATGGCCTCATTCATTAAACTAGTGTCACAATAGTTTAATAGGCACAATTTCAATATTTTCAACTACTAATCATTCACAATCATATTATACAATTAGCATGGTTCCAATTTCACATTTTCATAGCAATAAAGCAATTCTACTACAATAAACATAATTTATAGCAAATAGCATGCAATTCATCAAGCATTTATTTAATCATCTACCAAGTTCTTTTTAGAGCCAACATATGGTTATCTTATTAGTTTCTTTAGCATTCTCATTAATTACAAACCTCTAGCACGGTGTCTAGATTAGAAGTAGATAAAACCACCCACCTATTTGAAGAAAACAACTACAAAGCTCCTAGAATTTCGTTGAACACACGAGCGGTCCTTCTCCTCCTAGTTTGTGCCACCACGAACGCCTTCTCCTCCTTGCACTAGTGAAACCCGAGCCTCTCTCCTTCTAGATGAAATGGCCGGCCTCCTATGGTGAGGAACACGCACAACTAGAACTCTTCTCAATCTTTTTCTAACTTTCTTTCAATCTTTTTACTCACTTTTGTGTTTTCTTTCTTTCTTTTCTTTACAAATTTTAGTGTACTAAATGAATAGAAAAGCCCGGGGGGGGTGTATTTTTGAGTGAAATGGAGGGCTAGGATTGATCTAGATGGTTAAAGATATATGGCTAGGATGTATTGGGAAGTTGTAGCAACCACCCATGAACAAGTAACCACCTATCCACTAAGCCAACTCACCCCATCCACTAAAAACTCCATGGACTAATTAAAATAATTAAATAATTAGGATGGGCTTAAAACAAACAATTAGGCTTTAGAATTTAATTAGACTTTTAAAATAAAAAGAGAGAGATAGAAAAATATTTGTTCATGTTACAAAAATAAATAATTTTCTCGAAAAATGCACATGAATTAGTACGTGCAAAATACGTAAAATTTCACAAACCCTTCATTTAATCAAAAATAAAGAATCAGGATGTTACAATGGCGGCCTTCTTGATTTGTAGGCCATGTGTGCACGGGTTCAGTGCACGGGTTCAGGGCCGGCCTTGATAACCTCATGAAGGTAGATGTCGCTAATGAGAATAGTGACCGCTGCTGATGTGACAATAACTGGCTCACTCATGAAAATTGTTTGGGAAGTGTCTTACTTTTGAAATAGTTTCAAAAAGTGGCTTAGTACTCGAGGAAAAAATAGTCCCAGTGTCTCAAAGAACATATGACATTTGGGGAAGGAGTTCTGAATACATATGATGATTGACCCCTAAGGTTAAGGGGCCTTCGTCTCTCTTCTTTCCTAGATTTTTTTAAAGCTCATTACCAGTTCATTCTTTCCTTTGCCATCATTTGTTGCTTCAGTTTTGGCTATTTTTAAAGATCTTTTTTACTATCAAGCCCAAATCGAGAAAGCTTAAAACACCCCAAATACACACTAGGGTCAATTTCACTAATCTATACCTTTATTTCACCATTTTATAGATAACCAGACCCTTTTTTTCTTCCGGGGATCGGTGTACTCCCTCCACATTTTGTGTACGGATCGTTTTTTTTGATGAATCGGATAGAGCCAAAAGGCTCCAGCCAGCTAAAAATATATATAAATCAATAAAAACAGTTAAGTTACAGACAATATTCAGAGGTTTTACAACTAGTAAAACAGAACTAAGAATACAAAAAAGAATACAAAATCGAATGAAAAGCTCGCCAAACCGAGGGCCGCGAGAAAACAGAGACGCCGCACCGAAGAAAGTAGGGGGCGGATCAAAACAGCCCGGAAACCCAAGCAACAGAAGAATCCAAGCATCCTTGCAGAACCCTAAAGAAGAAACGGGACGAAACGACCGAGACATGAGCCAGGCGGCCAAAACTCCCTACACGATGACAAACAACTCCAGCAGCAGGAAAAGGAGACTCTAGAAGCACAACATAGGCAAAACTGGCTGCCTACACCACGGAGCGCAAGGAGAAGCCAAAACTCAACTGAGCACGAGCTAAAGAGCTGACACAGAAGCTGCCTTCCGCGCCAGAATCCGGGCACTCACACGAATCTGCGAATTATAAAATACTTTCTTTCTGTATCTCCGCCTCACGGGGGGAGGAGCTACGTGCACAGATGGGGGAGAAGTAGGCGCAAGGTAAGAAGCTTTGGCATCGACGAGGCGAGAAGGGGAAAAGACAACACTGGGAGCGACCGAGGAGGCTATTGGAGTGGCGCTAGTAATAAGAAAGCGACGGGGGAAAGGAGGGTCACCAAGGATTGGAGAAAACTTAAGGGGAAAAGAGTTGAGGGAAAGTTTAACTTCCAACAGAAGCTGATTGATCCAAGATTGAAACCCTAACTGTTGATACAAAGAGAACAAGCATCCTGGAAAATGAAAAGAGACCGTAGAACAATTGAGAGAAGAAATCCTCAAAGCGCATGGAAAATTAAAAACTAACGAGGAGGCCTTAAAAGGAACTATAGCCTTGACAGGAAGCTCTTGGGGGACAGAAGAGCTGCGGTGCAGAGTGTCCCTCCTCGCACAATGAGACCACGAAAGAGAAGAGAAGTAAGATTGAAACACTCCAGAATTTTTAATAAAATTCTGACTCAACGAAGGAGCCACTGAGATAGTACGTGGACGATCCTTGAAAGAACCCCTGCGAAGGTAGGAGACGAGGTTTGAATAAACCTTGCGATCCTTAAAAAGGGAAGCAATATTAGACGGACGACGAGAAACAAAAGAAGCACAATCAGGAGAGAAAGAAGTGGAGAAGCTCTTAGCTGGCTGAGTAACCCCAAGAGAGGAATCAAAATCCTTGCCCTTGACGAAACGGAGATTTCTAGCCAAGCAAGCATGAAGCTTGAGCTTTAAGAGGGGATAATTAAGAAAGGAAAGAAGTTTGGCCGGTAATGGATGGCTTCTGGGAAAACCCAGGAGATTCTGAAGGGAGAAGCAATGACTGCGAGAGTGACCAACCTTATCACAGAAAAATCATTTCATTTTATTCACACACTCCCGTTTAATATGACCGGGAAGGAGGCACTTGAAGCAGACCGGATGAGGGTCAGACCAGTGCGGAGAAGAGAAATTAGAGAAGATGGGAGAGCTGTGAGAATAATAGGTGTCAGCCAAAAGAGGAGAGGACAAAGCCCCCCTCAATTCCAAAACCGACTCCGAACTGGAGGAACTAGCTTCGGACTCTAAGAGAGCCATGGAAGAAATCAACCCTAGATAGGCACAAAGCAATGCACCAACGAGGGAAATGTACCGAACTAAGGAGCCAGACACAGAACAGATCCAAATAACACCAACAAAGAAACGATCCACACCTAACAAAACAGTACAACCACAGAAAAATCCAGCACCGATCAAAATAGGGAAATTGATCAAGTGCTAGGTCAGGAAGCAACTATAATCTGAATAACCCACAGACGGGATCGAAACCCAAGGGGCGCAATAATGCAAGAAATAATAATCGGGCAACCCGAGAAAAACTCAGCTCAGGGGATCAGTACCTCGCTCAAAAATGACAGCAAGGCACAAGAAAACCCCAAACGAGAACACCCAAAAAAAAGGCAACCAGAAAATAAAGCAAACTAAACGAAACGGCGAACTCACAGTGATCGGTTAACTGGCCGGACAGCAACGCTGTGGGAAAGGGAGTAACTCTGGTCGGTACTCACCTAGAGGAAGGAGCACTAGCATTCAGTGACGGGGCATCACCGAGAGGGCGGCGACAGAGCGACGCGGCCAGAGCGGGGACAGGACTCCGGAGGGACGAGAAACACGCAAACGACTTGGGGAAATGCGACCGGCAGAGGAGAGAAGGGACCAATTAGGCCAAGGATCTGCTGAAGGACCCGAGCGCAACGGAAAGAAACTCGATTGGGAGAGGTTGGAACGCCAACGAAAGGGAGGAGAGGAAAAAAGGAACTGGGTCGGAAGCTAAGGACGAGCTGAACAAGATTAACGAAGGGAGAATGGGGAAAAGTGGCAAGGAATGGCCGGATTTGGGGTTAGAGAGATTGGGGAGGGAGCCGTTACAAATCGCCAGAGAGATTTGTGTACGGATCGTTGTACTACGTTAATTTCATGTATCACGTGACACCATGTGATGATTTCTTGGTTATTTATTAGCGATTTCTTCCTAATATACCCTTAACTGCTATTGTTGTTTAATTATGTTATTTTTCATAGTTAAATGTGCTTATTACTCCATCCCCCTATTTAAAAAATGAAAAATAAGATAGAGAGAATGTGAAAAGTTTTTTTCCCGTCAACGGTGGGAAAGAACCCCACCCCCCCCCCCCCCCCCCCCCCCTTACACACACACACACACACACAAAAGACCACCTCCCTAAGAATGTGGCCATCAGTCACTACATGATGATCACTCGTCGTCATGCGATCCCACCTTCTCCTCAGGCTCTGCCACGTATGTGGAAGTGGTAACATCAGCATACATCTCCTTAATCTTGTTCCTTGCTTCAGTAGCGGTTGCATGTGCCCAAAATACAACATTATTTTTTTTTTATTACAATTGCAAGTTGTTGGTGTATGAGATGCTTGTGGGTCTAAAAATTATATTATTCATTTCTAACAAATTTGTCCAACATATGGCTGCTACCCTAATCTCCCAAATGTCAAAGTCACGCCTGCGGCCAAACTCCCCATACGGACTGAATTGAGTCTAGCAGAGGCGCAGATATACAGAATCTCCACAACAATTCCTCTCATAGCGGTATAACTTAGCACTTCATGAACAGGTGATCCACCATTTCTCCATCGTGATCACACATGACGCACTCTCCGGCCCTTGCCACTTGTGCCTTATCGAGTTATCCCTAGTAAGAACAACATTCCAAATGGCCAACCAATTGCTGGAACCCTTCAACGGAACATTTACCTTCCAACACAAGTTGAAGGTTCTAACTCAACAATATGCGAGGATATTGTCAACAATGACAATATGCGAGGAGATTGTCAACAATGGTTACACAAACAAGGCACAAATTCAAGCTTTAACGGACACTTGGACCCCAAAGAAAGGGACCAAGTTATTTCTAAAAATGGTATTGTGACACAAACACGTTTCACGCAGAAAATAGGTTAAATATTTCTTTTCCGAAGTAGACCAACTTTTGAAACTAATTTTCAAAATAAACTACTTTCGAAACTAATTCCGAGAATAGATCAGCTCTCATAGGTCGCAATACCAAACTGTGGCATCTTTTATAATGAAGCCGCAGTTCACAACTGCAGCCTCAGAGCATCCACAGTCGTTTTCTAAAATTTCCATATTTTCAAATTATAGCAAACGAAGCCAAAAGAGACGCTGCAGTCGTTTCTCAAATGTCCATATTATGGCAAACTTGCTATTTCCATTTCTCAAATATGAGAAACGATCTGAGCTTTCTCAAATTATAAAGGACGGGGTATGATACCCCGTCTCTTCTATATAATATTTTTTTAATCGTATCAGACGGACGATCATATACCGTCTCTCCTATTTTCTTAATTTTTTTTTTTTAAAAGGTCGGACGGGGAATGATACCCCGGACGGGGTATCAAACCCCGTCTCTCCCTTTGTTTTTATTTGTTTTTTTTTTTTTAATAAAACGAACGCTCAGGATTGAGCGATAGGAAAAAAAAAGTGGGACGGGGACACATACCCCGTCCGGATATGAAGGAGCATTTAATGCTGTGTAGTATATTAATTAGGAGTAGTTTTAGTATATTAATTAGGTTTAGTTAGTATATTAATTAGGTTTAGTTAATTTTATATTATTTAATTTAGTTAATTAATATAGTTTAATAGTTAATAAGTAATTAATTTTTTTTAATTTATTTGAAACGATCGGACGGGATATGATACCCCGTCTCTCTAAAAAATAGAAAAAATATAGCAAACGACGACTGCAGTGAACGATCGTATTTGCTATTACTGTAGCTGCCATATTATAGCAAATGAGAAAAACGACTGTGGATGCTCTCATACATGTTATATAATGCTAAACTCCAAGACCTGGAAAAAAAAAATCCTCAGTATAAAATGTGAAAAATACGATGCCGCAATTGGATATTGCGGCCTCTAAATCGAAAAGGTCGCAGTTCACAACTACGGCCTAAGTACATATCATAGCTAATATACTCCGAGACTTAGAGATAAAAATTTAAGTGTAAAATGTGAAATATACGAAGCCGCAATTGAGTATTGCTGCCTCGATATAACATAGGCCGCAGTTCTCATGCTGCGGTTGCGGACTACGAATGTTACATCAAGGCCACAGCACCCAACCACAACCTCATATTTTTCACATTCTACACTTATGATTTTTTCCCCCAAAGTCTCGGAGCCTATTAGCTATGATATGTACTTAAGCTGCAGTTATGAACTGCGGCCTCGAAATTGAATAAGCCACAATTCGCAACTTAGGTGGATAAAATATGGCCATGGTTGTGGATGCATCCACTAGCATTACTCAAGGACCTAAGGTAGTGGATGCATCCACTAGCATTACTCAAGTGACCTAAAAGATAGTGAAGATAATTGAACCATGAAACATGTCACACGTTGAAGGTTGGGCGGAAGCTGCATATACTCGAGGAAGAATGAAACGGTTGAGACACAAACAACAAAGTAAATTTCTGATACAGTTCTCCGAAGATCATACTTTAATGATGATATAATATGAACAATCGTGAGTTTTGATCCAAGCATTCACACAATAAGATGAACAAAATGGCCCAGGCCAATTAAAATCAACAAGTTTAACACAAAAATCAACCTTTGACGACTAGAATAAGTTGTTCGCATGCATAAAATACTTGTATTCCGGGAAGCTTTTTGACAACATACATTCAACAGCAGTCCAATGAATATGGGGAATATGGAAGAGATTGAGACTGATGCATAAAGCTTGAACGTAAATCACCATTTCCAAAATCAGCATTCAGTGGGCAAAACCTCAAATAACATTAAAAAGCTCTCTACACGACGGAGAAAAAATCATTAAAATACAACCAAAACACAATCATTTGGTGTGTTGGTTTTTTTCCTGGGTTTTTTTTTTGGTGGGGGGGTGGGGCAAGGCAAAGAGAATTTGAACTACAAGTTCTCTTGGAAATGGTACATGTTGCTGCTAATGGCCAACCCTATTGCTTCCCAACACTAACAAACAAAATTACAAAAATATGTAACTTAAAAGAGATCTTGAGAAATCTTCCCCATTATACATGCTTATCACCGAAGGCTCAACTTCAATAACAATGCCAATCCAATAATTAGGACCTCGGGAAATATCTACCTCGATTAGAAAATTATGCACTCTTCGGGCAAAAGGTCATATGCTTCCACAAATGGCTGCATTAAAGGAAATAATCAGGTGTTCTACGAGTTACATCGGGTTCGCCTCTCCTTGGTGCGGGTTCAAACTGCATAAAATTACAAGCCCATTTTAGCAACAGACAAAAAAGAAAAGAAGATAATTTGGCATAGAAGCATGCGTATCGGTATGTGGAGAGAGAGAGAGAGACCTGGATAAAAGTGTGGCCCCTGCAATCATCGACTTCCAAGATGGAAGCCATGTTTCCACAACGATAGCAATAATTCGGTGCACTAAATATGGTTACCACCTTTTGTTCCTGTTCTCATGACAATTATATGACAGACTTGAAGGATCTTGTATAGAGGAAAATGTTTATGTATAGAAATGAAAAAGAAAAATAAATGGAGTACTAACATGTCCCCAGTTATATCCCTCCATAACTAACTGGTGAGCTCTCGCTATCAACTTAAGATTGTTTTTATGATTGAATTGCTCCGATATATCCTGGAAACAAATCGGCTTCGCTAAATACAAGGCAATTTTAAATGCACAATTAAGAACTTATGGGTCAAGGTATACCTGGCCAAAAGTATATCCAGCACCACGAGGAGAAATCCCCCAACCACATCTATCATCCGGGTCAGACCATAAGAGATCACACATAGGACCCTCATGAGGAACTTCTTGAACACGATCAAAGTTGCGTATGTTATCAAGGGTGTCAATAGATGGCGACAAACCGCCATGCAAACAAAATATTTCTGACTCAACCTTGAAAATATTAGGAAAATGTCAGACAAATGCTAACAATACTTATTTAATATGATTTTGAAGAAGAAAAAAAGAGACTATTCTTAAGGATATGACTAATCAAAAAACCAAAAAAAAAAAGCCAAAATAAATTGTAAGAAATCAAGTATTCAGCCCAAGAATAAGAAGAAAATTTGCCAAATTAAGTACTTAACTTCTGTTGAAGGTGAATTGCAGAAAAACTCAGATGCTGAACTATTTAGAAAATTTTCCCAATCAAGTATATAACTTCTATTGAGGATTAGAAGTTCTATTTAATGAGATTCCGTAAATCAAGTATTTAATTTCTATAGAAGATTAGAAGGTGATTTATATTTCCAAATAGTTTTCCATTTGCATGAAAATCCAACATTTTTTCAGCAAGTTTTCCGTATTTTATATATAATATTATGAATATTAACTCGAAAAAGAACCACACCGAATCATAAATTACCAATGAACTTCATCTCGTATATGATTATTATGAAATAAACATAGTGTGTCCTTACTTTTAAATGATTTTTGTTTTAATTGAGAAATAAAACTTGCACAGTAATTAAAACTTGCTAAACAATATCTTAAGACTTTCCCCATCAAAATGGAGTAGGGGATAAAGCACAAGGTTCCAGTAAAGGTTTTTTCTAGATAATGATCGGTGGTTGCTGCTGCCCTTTTTCTAAAACATCCCGACTTCTGGAGTAAATGGAAGTTTGGGTTAGGACATGATTAATCTTAGCTGCTAAAGATTAGAGTGTAGAGACTAGACAAGGTTTCTTGAAACTGATGGAAAACACATTCAAAGAAACAGATGGATAAATATTTTCACATTATGCAGGTATGCATCATTGGCCCCGCTACCAAGAACTAATCACTTTTCAGGCATCTGACCAGTCAACAGGAATTTTAGAACCAATGCAACAAAGTGAACAAGGAAAACCATTGAAATTTATCGCAAATGCATGTGAAATTATAGTACCATACCAGATTAGCCTCAAATCATTACAGGAATTCAAAAGAGAGCTTGGGAGAAAAGAGGAAAATACGGATATATAAGTACAAAAAAGAATGCATGGGGACATGCTGAGAACACAAACCAATGCTGTCAAGGGGAAATAATCAAAGAGATCAGTGAAAATCTTCCAAACATTAGCATTTCCATATCTGCCATTCAAAGATGCAACTGAGTGTTAGAAAAACTTTACAAAGATAAGCACATGATCAATAAAATAGAATAGACCACGAAATTTGGTAATATTCTGTTGCATTTAGTGAGAACCATTAATAATCAGGCATCCGTAAGTTTTACTGCCTACACAAATATGATTACATACACAATGAGCTGCTTCGTAGTCTGACAATAAATTATTCATAATGCAAATTCCACATGGAAAAGACGGTGGGGTCTTTTTCTTCAATATTAAATAAAGAAATCCATCTTCAAGATTAAACTATGTGCTTGTATACTGTAGTGAGACAGATTTATCTGATAACCATGTCTCATTCACTGTTATAGAGACTACCCTATATAGATACTGACTGACTGACAGAATCTTATTCTTCCTATATACATTAACTGGTGCACTAAGAAGGTCTAGTACTTGGCATTGTATAGGCAGAAGTTTTCCCAATATTTGACCCTTAACATATCATAACTCATAAGTTTAGCCCCCCCCCCCCAATTACAAAGGAAACCCTGCAAGCATGTCCGGAAGAAACATGCTAAAGCCCTACTTCTAAACCAGGCTTAACCTAAAAAATTTAGCACACTTAGAAGAACTTTTAGACTAAATATTGTCTTATTTTATTAATTTGTACTGTTTAAAAAAACTTCGTTAATTTCTAAGTTCTGATTTATCAGCCTTGTTTTTTGTTCACATTCTTTTTGTTATGAATTTCTTGACTTCTTTTCACATTCCTTATTTATTTTTTGGGAATAGTCTACATGCATATGGCCGCTAAATCATCGCAAATCTAATACTACTACAGTCAATTTATCTTGCTCTCCGCTTTCCACATCATTTGCCTTCAACAGGCTACATTATATGATCCCACCTGGAACTGAGTATCAGAAAGCTTCACTATAAATCTCAATTGATTGTATGCATTCTACAAGACTGGCCAGCTTCAGAGGATGATCTAGTGAGCAATGTATGAAATACTCATATTGTCCATGATCTCTCGAGTAAAGGTTAATATTTGACTATCTAATTTCAAATTAGAATACTTCAATGCATTTTCTTAAATCTCTAAATCAGAGCATTAACAATGAACATTAAACAATCTGTGCTTTATCTGCTACATGAATAAACAGTTTCCTATTCCAAATTAGTTGAAGAATATTCTCTTCATGAATTAAACAAGGTTTGAGAACTCAGTCTCAGGTACGGTGTCACTGAAAATAACTGATTTCTGAAGGTATCGAAAAATTGAGGGTTTTGAATAAGGTTTGGTTTCAGATTTTTTAAACTAATATGTGTAACACTTTGAAAATTCCATATTAGTTGAAGAATATTCTCTTCATGAATTAAACAAGGTTTGAGAACTCAGTCTCGGTTACGGTGTCACTGAAAATAACTGATTTCTGAAGGTATCCAAAAGTTCTTGAGGGTTTTGAATAAGGTTTGGTTTAGGATTTTTAAACTAATATGTGTATTTGTACACAGAAAATATAAATAAATTTTTAAGCTTTAGTTAAAATTTCAAAACCAAAAGATAATAAAATTACAGAATTAAAATATTTTACTATACAATTGCTGCAAAGTTCCATTACTCTTGACAGGGCAAATGCATATAGGATTATAGAACTGATGCTAGCAAAAGACCCACAGCATGGTTCCCCTCTTTAATATGTCAAATGGGTTTAGTTATAAACACATATAAAATCCATTTATTAACCTATGTTTGGGTTCAGATCTAAACCCCTAACCTAATTCCCGTCCAAACCACCTTTCCCCTCTTATATTATTAGGATATATCCATCATTGCGCTAATTATTGAGCTGCAGCAACAGCGAGTATAATGAGGAGTCGCTGGAAGAATATCGGAGAAGAAAGAGGCTAATTTCAGGTCAGCTCTACCTAGCTCTCAAAAACCTTTGAAAGTCATTCTCTTTTATGACAACTTCATGGTTTTAAGGGAGGGGTTTTTACGAAACCAATGATTTTTCCACCTTTTCTCTTATCACGAGTTAAAGTTTTCTGCTTATTAAAATGGTTAGCAACCTATGTTAGGGTTTTTTTCCTTCAATTTTTCTGCTAATTGCTCAGTTTCGGACAAGACCGGTCTTTCTACCAATGTTTCAGGTCCATCCAAAACTGAGGCGTTTGGAGTGAAACCTCACCATTGGAACTAACAGCCAACCTCCCTCAACACTGGGGTTTAATCATAAAAGGTACTTTAATCATGTAAACTTATTAATTTTGGAATTGAACTTTTAACTAAAACTCGAAATTTTCTTTATATTTTGTATATATACGAATAAACATTAGTTTTAAAAGAGAGAAATCCTGAAAGCCAAACTTAAACCGAAACTCTTCAAACTTTCCAAAAGGACCAATACTTTCCAAAACTAATTATTTAGAGGGACAACAAAATAGGACCAAGACCGAGTCCTCAAACCTTGAGATTAACTAATGCAGAAGATCATGCATATGAACCAGTAAATTTATTCCTCACAGATATGAAGTTATTGTAAGAAAAAGTGTCCTCTGGATAGTATATGCTAAACTTACATATTAGATCCGCCTTGGCTAAAGGCTTTGCAAAAGTGTATATTCCAGGACCCATGACAGAGGCTCAAAGAACTATATACTGACAAATCATTTTGACACTATATCATGTCTACAAATTGAAACAATGCAAAACATGCTAAAATTGTAACATGCTAACAAGGAACTCACTTTCGTAAGCACTCATCATAGAATCCATAAACTTGTGTAATCTGCAAAGTAAAAGATAATTGTTCAGTAAAACGTTGGGGGTGGCAGATCATCAATAATGGATAGCTAAAGTAGCATCGCATGAATTCCTTAAGGTCAAATGGAAAATGAGACTCTAGTCAGTAATATCACATAAATTTCTAACCTAATCTAGGCAGGAAATAGATTTAAAAGCAGATCATGACTAAGTACTATACCTGCCGACTTTCATGGTTTCCCCTGAGAATGGTAATTCGCTGAGGATAACGCACCTTCAGAGCCACCAAGAGCTGGTCAAAGTGAAACCACTTTGAATTAATTATACAATAACAGGCACATACCAACATTATTAACACTCATTATAGAAACGAAATGAACAATGTTTTAAAAGAAAAGAATATGGTTGTAGAAAACAATTATGCAAATCTTGTTTTGTACACACAAAAATCCGCCCTAACCCATAAGTTGGTGGTTAGCCATCTTTCTTGATTCGTTGTTTGAATTTTTACTTCAGGCTTTACCAGTTCTCTAGTCGTCAAAGTACATAACAAATTGGGAAGTGTGATGATTCAATTTTGAAAAGCCAAACAGTTTCCGAACTAATACTAAGTTAGAACACTGACCATGTCCAAGATGAAACAGTACTACTACTTGGACAACTAAGAAAACACCTTACTTTTGCTATCGTAGAAGCAATTAAATCCAGAAACCATCAGCAGAATGAGGCACCCAAAGCACTCACAGGAGTACAATTATAAATAAATACTGGACAGTTTATCAAGAATCAATTCACGCAACAAACTCTTAACAAACTATTTCAAAATAAATTCATTTTCTCCTGCCATGTGGTGTCAAGCATGGCAAACAACTTCCCCATACCTTACCGAAACAGTTCCCAAACACAATATGGCCCTCACCCTAGTCCCAGGACTGTCATACACCCTAGTCCCAGGACTGTCATACTTTCTGTCCACATTTTCTTCTAAGCTATATCATATATCTTAATGAAACTTAAATTGTGTATGGTATATACCATGCTATATAAAACTTATAAATACATTATTTGACTTTTATTTTGTTTTTAAGTGATAATAGGGTATATCTTATGTAATTTTATTATATAATTAAAAGTATTTATATTTACCGAATATTTTTAAGCATCTAAATCTTATAGGGCATGAGTGGGGTAACTCATGCCGTGTCATGCTCGATACTTATGTTCTACAGTGGGGCCGGAGACTTCAACTCCAATACGACAAAGATGTTCATGTTGTGCCATGTAGCCCACTTGCACGATTTTCTCATGCTGTGCATGCCATGCAAAAGGTCGATATGGTTCCTTGGCTTCTCCTAAAGAACACTAGAGGACTAAGAGGAGAACAAAAACTTAGGATGAGCATGGGCAGGCTGAAGGAAACTAGATCGTGAGAGAGAGAGAGAGAGCGAGACAAGGGGAGTTTGTTACCCAAAATGGAGGAATCCCAGGAATGAATGGATTCCTGAGAATGTAAGATTCCTAGGAATCCTTTATTTTTAGAATCATCCACTGTTGTGTTTGAACTTTAACCAAAATAACCTTTCGATGGTTGAACAAAGAGTGTACGAGATACAAGGGAAAGAGTAGTGGTGGGCACAGGTGGCAACAAAGGTGGAGGTGGTGGTTGTAGTCAGTGCGCAGTTATGGAAGGGCCATTGGAGGTGGTGGTTGTGGTGGCGGTGGTGACGGCAGCAATTCTCGAAAAGGCGGGGGGTGGCAATGGTGGTGAGAGCGGAGGATGCGATAGAGGCAGTTGTGGGGTGGCAGTAATGGGTAGTGGGCAGCAGCGATGGTGGTAGAGGAAAAGAGGGAATAAATTGTCTTTTATAGTTAAATTCCCAAACAAAAGAGGGGAGTAAAAATTTCAAATTTCATTCCCATACAAATCCAGATTCTGTATGTTTACACCAATGAAGGTAATCTGCAAGGAATCCCCGATTCCCTTGCAAATTTCCGAATACCGGACACCCCCTCCCCCCTAAGGAAAACATGGCGAAGTGGGGTTCACAAAAGAGAATTGGAGGGTTCCTGAAGAAAGGAAAATTATAGACGGGGAGGGAATAGGGAATGGCAACTTTCCAAAGAGCACCCAAATAATAAGATTCTTACTACAAAATTACCTAAATATTACACAGGAAGGAAGGCATAATATTTCATAATGAAATATCTTAGAGAATAAGAAATTTTCAATTTCGGGTGTTTGGTTTGAGATGCAAGTGTAAGAGGAAATTCAACTCTCCCTCCCAACTTTGGTTCAATTACCCCAATAACCTTTAACTCGTGAATGGAAATGATGGTTGTATCTGGTTATCTCCCCCCCCCCCCCCCCCCCCCCCCGCCAAAAAAAGTAAGTTAAAGGTTATCTATGTAATTGACCCAAACAGGTTGGAAGGAAAATTTAAATTTTCCCTTACGGTTGCATCTTCACTTGCACTTTGCATCTCAAATTAAACACACCCTTAATATCTTCAAACACAAGGGAATAAAAATCCCAAATTATTCGCGTAGGAAACCAGATTCCTTTCAAAACAATACCTATGTCTACTCCAATCAAGGAAATCTGCAAGGGAAGATTCCTTTGCAGATTTCCCCATATCAGACTCCCAACGGGGAAACAGAGCATAGCGGGGATAAGGAGACTTGGAGGGTTACTGAATAAAAGAAAACTTAGAGAGACAGAGGAATTAGGGAGATAATGAAAATTTTCCAAGGAACACCCAATAATTAGATTATCATTACCAAATCACCTGAGTGTTACAGTAGAAGGCATAACATATTATAAGGAATTATCTTAGGGCCTAAGAAAACTTCATATTTGGGTGCCAGAAGAAATTCAACTCACCTCCCAACTTTCCAATTCAATTACCAAATAACCTTCAACCAACAATCACACACAATATAAATATTATCTATGCAACTGAATCAAAGAAAAAATGGAAGGAAATTTTTAATTTCCCCTTCAGGTTGCAACTTCACTTGCACTTGCATCTCAAATAAAGCACATCCTTAATACCTGATAAACCTATTACAAAGATTTAAAAAAGGAAAAACTACTACTTTTTCCTACCGTAATAAACCTACTAGCAGACTAGAAAATAAATAACTAATATAATCCAAATTCTATTCCAATGATAAATATTTGAAGTTAAATGATCTTTGAAATAAAAACTCCTAAAATCCTCCCATTTTTCTTTAATTGAATTTTTTTTTCAGCTCAAATAGTGCTCCTAAAATGCACCCCCATTTAGGTTCCCCATCTTTTTTTGATCTTCTAGACCTAAAATAGTGCTCCTAATAAAATCCCCCAAATCAAGTTCACCATCAATGGGAGAGAGTTGTGCTGTTCATGTGTAGAAGGTAGGACAATTTAGTATGGACAATTCTGTTAATATTGCGCACACAGCTACACAAGGCCAAGCAGACTACTACAGGTATTGCAAAGAAAAAGTACTCTCCGAAAATCTTGCCCAGGATAATATGATTAGTCGGATATGTATGCTGGTAAACGCTCAGTAATTCCTCGACATGGTGAATTTCCACTTATCACACGAGCACCACAAGGCAACCCAAAATGTTGGTTAAATATGTTGAGAACAGTAATTGTCTTATAAAAAAATTACATGACATAGTTAATAATTATCTTTGCTAAACATGACAATACTTAATTCAACTCATTTGTCCTAAGAAAACTATACACAAAAAGATAATCAGTGTAGCAAATGAAAACATACCAGTACCTAGTAAGGACCTATCTCAGCAAGGAAACAAGATATGCATTGGAAACTCTCGCAAATAGGCCAGATTCATTGGAATGAGTCCAGAAATTGTACAGTAAAGAAGATATATAATCAAGAAAATATGAACTTTCAATACAGCAAACAGCAAGATCTATATCGACTATAGTATTGCACATGTCCAGCTTTTCAATAATATAGATATACATTTTATGAGCAAGTTTCCCTGAAATTCACCAAATGTGTAGCTTGGATTACTGCTGTAACACATCTGAAGGGGTCAACTGCAGCCCTATAGAATGTCCTTGAGACAGGTAATTCCACTGGAGAATGTGTGCTCTAGGATTTAAACTCTAAATAGGAAGCATATGTATGAAATCATTACTTTAATATGCGTATCAATTGATAAGCTTAAAAAATTATACTTCATGACACCACCAAAATATTGACTGCAAAATTTACTCATGAACTCTTAGAAAATGCACACCACGTACACAGAATACAGTAATCAATTAACCTTCACTGAAAACCATCTCAACTCCTCAACACAGATAAATATAAGACAGACTACTAAAAAGGGTAACGCTTAATAACTCAGTTAAGTTATAGGGGAAAAAGTAACCTAGAAGTTCATACATGAACCATCATATAGACAATATGCAGTAATAAATTACAATTAGAAGCAGAAATTATTAAAATTACTAACGACTCTTCTATTCAACTTCTGAAAAATCCAAAAGACAACTTCCACTTGTGTGCTTATAGTTTAAAACTGACTGCCCATTTTTCTTGAATCAAAACCGAATATCCATTACACAATGACTACATTTAATTCCTCTGTTAACAAATTTGTTGTTCAGCTAACAAAATACATAAGGTTTACCAAAATAACCAGCAAAGCACCAATAACCGGAGAGAAAACTTACGGTGACAGTTTCAACAGAATAATACCCACGGTCCACATAATCGCCCATAAATAAGTAATTAGTATCTGGACACTAAGAATAAGCAAAAAAATTATTATCAGTAAAATTCATTATAGAATTTAAAATGATTATAATATATATCTGGCAGCATAAGATGAGTAATAATAACAAATCAAGAACATACCGAAATCAAATATTAAACAGACTCTTGAATGTTGATGATGATGATAAGAAATTGAATACCTTTCCGCCAATTCGGAACAATTCTGCAAGATCATGAAACTGCCCATGAATGTCACCACATATCGTCACAGGACTTTTAACAGGCTGCAAGAGGGAGGGTACTCCTCAATTCCAAGATACAACATAATATTGTCAATCATAAATCGACAAGCCCATTAAAATACTATGTCAAAAATCACTATTCCATGCAAATTAGATTACTGGAGCAAGGGAGAGAAAACAAAACATCTCAACTGCCAAATTTATTTTAGTCATCAGCTAATATGATAAACACATAACAAAGACGAGAGAAGCTGGACTTTCCAGATCTACAGAGTACACCACAATAAAAATCAAAATGATTACACCTCTGCTACAGCTCTTCTTCAGTCTGTATTCTCATCTTGTTCTCCCTAGCATAAACTGTATGATATTAGATACTAATATTGTTTTAGATTGTCATTGCCACATGCTATAATGAGTGCAGTGGTCAAAAGAACAAAGAACACAAATTTATAGGTAAGAAGCTAAGAATCCATTGTAAAGTTTTGACAAAACTTAAAATTATACAACGTTCAGAGTTTTAGTACATATATAAAGCACTAGGTTTGCCCGTTGACACGTGCCTACGGCACGTCTTCGGAACGATGCACCTTGTTTGATCATATAAAATAGTTTTGGAGGTCCAGCAAATTAATTGAAGTAGCAAACATAGTGCAAAAAACATATTATATGATTTTTTGGATTTTTTTTAAATTATTTTTAAAGTTTTTAAATTTTTAATTTTTTTAGTTTTTAAATTTTTTATTTTTTATTTTTTTTTAATTTTGTATTTTCTTAATTTTTTGAATAGAAGAGGGAGGGAGAGAGAGAGGAAAAGAAAAAAAAGATTTAATAAATATAGGAGTTGTTTTGAGTGGGAGATTTGAATTTGAGTTTTGGGGGAAAACTTTTGGGGGGAAAATATATTTTGTGAGATTAGATCTAGGCCTTTAATTTTTTGGGGATTGAAGGAGAGCCACTTGATAGCTTTCTTTGTGTTTTATTATATAGATATGCTTTTCTTTTCAATATTCAAAAACAACAGTTCTATTGGAGAAAATTTTGAAAACAGATATTGACAAATTTCTAAATTTCTTAGAAATAAACCAGAAAATAAAGCCATTACGCTGAGCAATTTTAACAAATAGACAACCTTTAGATCCACAAAACTATCAAGAAGGAAAAAGTATAAGGGTAGCCTCGCAGAGAAGGACATGTAAATAGGAAAGAAAGGGAGAAATCAACATGTTTACGGCACGCATTATGGTTCTCAGACCCCAATTGAAAGTAATATTGCTCATTTCAATTACTGTTGTACAAAACTGAATCTTTTTTTTATAACCATGCAAAACTATATCTTACCCGACACAATAATTGGTTTGGGTTCAGAGCCAAACCTATTTAACTAATGGCCTAATAACATTTTAAAAGATAATCAAGTAGTCCAATTTGGGTCCGTCAACTTAAACTCACGTAACGATTTAATTTATGTCCAGTGGTAAGTTAAATGTGTTTTGTGTTTATATACCCAAAGTCAGTTTACTAATTGATAGACCATAAGTAAATTGTGTTCACAGTGATGGAGAAGAACCTTATCTCTAACTAGTTTACCCTATTTAACAAGGATCAATATCAACTAACCCAAATCTTCCTTCTTACCAATACTGTAATGAAGATCATAACAGAAACAAATCATGGCGAAGAGGGAACCATTCATGATTGTAATAAATGGAAAGGAGAATAAAAAAAGTGAATCCCATTGGCTCTTTCTCTTCTTTTTCATTCTCTCTGTATCTTGTCCCCATGAATATTAGGTTTCTGCTTTTTTATATCTCTTTTTTTCTTTCATTTTATTTGTGATACAGATCTAGGCTTGTAGAGGTTCCATGAATCTCCAACAGAATAATATTATATTGGGTGTTTGTTTGATCTGGAGCGAAACCAAAAATTTTGTCTTTGCTTCAGATTAATCCCAACCAATTCCTTCCCTTCAATTAGGAGGCCTTCTAATTCATGACTAAGTTCTATTGTTACATATGAAACTAATGTAGACACAGGTACACTAAAGATCAAAAAGAAACATACAGATAACCAAAGGATATGAAAAGTTACCAAGAATTTTCAGGACTCCTACCCACATATACGAGACACTTGAAGCGGAGATGTAACAAGCAATTAAAATATTTTTTTAAGATATATCTACCTGGACATTGCTTTCTTCCATTAATATCTCCTTCGCCTTCTCACATAACACCCTGACCTGCATATTGATAGTTAAATATTAAACTGTTAAATATTATCTTACAGCGTAAATATGTGCATTAAAAAAATGGTGTGGGGAGGATGTGAACTTAAACAATGCTTTTATCTCATAACATTGGTGTTGATGCACGGGTCCATTTTTTCTGCAGGTTAACTTTTTTAAGGTTTGCCCTCTTTGTCAAATTATAACAACAACCATATCCTTCTCCGTAAGTTACAATCCTATTGAACTTCCCACCTGAGACCACTCTGACCTCCACCACACATGCATAAAGCATTTCAATCAGTCTTTCAATCAGTGACTCTTATTTCAATCTCAAGATTCAGTTGACATAGATCCGAGCCATCCAATTTAGTTTTAAACGAAATGCGAACGAGATTCAGTTCATACACAGTTCTGAAATATCTTACTTGTGTATCAGATAGACAATTACATAATTTGCTGTTAGGCATCCTCCCTAACCATATCTTCGGCGCAGAATGTATGAAAGCCAACCAATTTACAAACATTGGCAGAAAACCAGTGCAGCAAGATAGAAACTATATAAATATGACGAAAAATGATTCAAATGATAGAAAAGGTAACAGCTTTCTGTGTTCCTAAAACTCTCTCACAATAATTCATTTCTCAGACTCCTTGCCCCTCTACCATGCCATCATATACATAGCATTATGAATCCACATCCAAATCAAGAACCAAATGGAAACATCTATAAATATTCTACGAAACGATTCGAACAATTCTAAGTAAATCAGCTCCCAAATGATTACCCCCTAAAAATTAATGCAACTAAATTCAACATTCCCTTCGAATCCATCAAATCCCAAACAATCACACTCAAAACGACAGCAAAATTTCAAACAGATCCAGAATAAACAACAGGATATAACGACCAAAATCCCTCAAAACTCCCATCTACGCCCTAATCCCCCAACCTGAAACCCTAATTTCAAGAAACCCCCAAATCTAACAAAAGGATGAAATGAGATCGAGATGCGAACGGATCGAGAGGGAGAAACTCACCTCCTGTTCGGATAACGGCTTGCACTGCATGAGCTGCTCGATCTCCTCGTCGAGGTTGCCATGGGAATTCGAAGACGGCACCGGATTCACACTCATCCTCTCCTTCTCCTCCTCTTCCTATTCCTTCGATTCGAATTGGGGATTTCAAGAATCGAAAACCCTAACCCTAGATTTGGAGATAAGTAGTTCTGGGAAATGGCCAAAAGGAAGAAGGGAGAGGAGGGGGGAAATCTGGAAATGGGGAGAAGAAGGATCCGCTGTTTGGTTTTGAACAGAAAGATGCCGTTTGGGGTTCTGGCACGGAAATTGAGGTCGATTGACGGCTGGGATGTGGTGGTGTTTTGAAGTTGGTGTTTGGAGCAGAACAGATGATGAAGTTGAGGTTTGGAGCTTAAATTTGGAAACAGATTATATGGACAGAAGGAGTATATGATTCTCTATGGATGGATTGTGTGTGTGAGTGATTTGCTCATTTGATCTCCTCGTGATTTGTGCAAATAAGTATGGTTCAATTTGTCAGGACTAGCAATGGAATTTTAATAAAATTAATGCTTTTTTTTCAAATCTATTTGCAAAAAAGGATTGTGGTCAAACTAATTGCGTTTGTTTTGATATTTTGAATAGAGTTTTCTTAATTGAGTTTTCTGAATAGAGTATTCTGAATAGAGTTATTCTGAAAGTGAGTTTAAAAGCTGCTTGTTTATATTGTATTCTGAAAGCTGTTTATCTGAAAAAGAGAGTTTAGAAGTTGTTCTGTTATATTTCTAGCTGAAAACTGTTATCTGAAAGCTGTTTTTTCTGAAAAAACGAGTTTAAAAGCTGTTT